>CAUYRH010147956.1:0-17897 GCA_963574655.1 Perodicticus potto | reverse complement strand
GTTAGGTGATATCTCAAAGTAGTTTTGATTTGCATTTCTCTGATGATTAAGGATGGTGAGCATTTTTTTGTGTGTTTGTAGGCCATGCGCCTGTCTTCTTTAGAGAAGTCTCTCTTTAAGTCTTTTGCCCATCCTGAGATGGGATCACTTGTTCTTTTCTTGCTAATACATTTGAGTTCTCTGTGGGTATTTTTATACCTGCATTTAGAGGAAAAAGAGAGAGGAGGAGTACAGGTAATTCTGTTTAAGGGAAAGTAAATGCTTGCTAGGGAGGATGAATAGATACTTGGGAGAATGCCTGGATAAGGGGAAACAGATTGACTTGTAAATTAACCCGAGAGACAGTTATTACGTTTAAAATAGTTTGGGCCAGGCCTGGTTGCATTCTTGGTCTTTTCCCTGAAATACAGTGACATGACAGGAGGGGAGAAAGGAAGTCAGTCTTTCTTCTGATAGTTCTACCTGGTTATGAAAGTGGATGGGGAAGCCCCCTTCCAAGTGTCTGTAACTCAAAATACCAAGAAGTCTATTTGGGGGTGAAATTCCACGTTCATTGACTATTTCCACTTCCGTATGTCTGTGACTTGCCAATTCACCACAATCTGCCTTTGGCTCCCACTGCTTCAATAAACACACTTTGGCACACATCCCCAGTGGTCTCGCATTTTTTGAATTCAGTGACCTTTTTTTTAATGCTACATCTTAGCTGGATCACATCAGCTGTTAACACTGTTGGACGCTTCCTTCGTAGAGCTCTCGTCTCTCTTCCTCATGAAGCCTTTTCTCCAGTTTCTTCCTCTGTACTGTGTGCTCCGTCTCCTTTCACCCACCATCAAATGTATGTTCCCCAGGCTGCATCATAAGCTTCTTGCTATTTTATCATCTATATGTTCTGCCTACCTAACTATCCCCATTTCTGTGGCTTCAACTGCCAATCATATCTCTAATGTAGATTTCCCTTGTGGCTCCTAATGAATATAATCCAACAGCATGGTGAAAATAGTCACAAAAAAGACATCTCAACAACATTTTAAAATCAGAATTCAAATTCCTCTCCAAACCAGACCCTTTCTTTTTCTTGAGGCCATTTGTCCAACCTAACCAGAAACCTGGGAATCATTCCAAACCTTTCATCTATCTCTCATTAAATCCTCATTAAATTAGTGATGACAAGCAAATCCTATTTGTTGCTATACTTTTTGTTGGTTTTGACATTCTCTTTGTTAATAATAAGCACAGGAAGGTAAGTCCTCTAAAATTTCCTTTATTTTATGACACTTTTCCTCAATGTACTGTAAACCCCCATAAAATGAATGTTTAGTATTTCATATTATGCTTTACCCATAGGTGTTCTCTACTGACAGATATCATCTTCCCTACCTTGCTTTAATGGGAGTGGATCTATCTCCTCTTAGGGCCTCCAGAGGAGCTGCTGGGTAGAACCAGACAGACCCCATTACAGTTATTTCCTATGAGCAAGCATATTAACATAAGTGCTTAAGTATAGTTGCCGGGTCAAATACAACACATTCAGTTAAATTTTAATTTCAGATAAGTAATAAAAACTGTTTTTGTATTCCATGTATTAACATATTAATATATTCCATGCACTATTTTGGGTACACTTATATTTTAAAAATACTCAAATTAAAAAATTCAAATGGGTTGATTTCATCAGAAGAAGAAATTAAAGGGCATGTTCATTATACGTTCTAGTCACTGAAAATCATTCCATACCCATATCCTAGGAAATTAGTCAGACATTTTTCAAATGAGGAAACAGACATCATACAACTAAAAGAATAATAAAAATGACTGGACTAAGGCAGGGTGCTTGACTCCAAAACTCCTTCTCTTTCTACTTCAGATAAACCTGTAATGGCGGGGAGGAAAAAATATTCCAAGTATCCCTAGAGTGGTTACTTATTACAACTAGACACCACGAACGGATCAACACAACTTTTGGAATTAATTTACAACAAAAATGTATTAATCATCTTAACATTAGTAAAATCAGGACAGCTCTAATTTATAAAAATTTTGAGCCAAATGACTTAAAATTATATTAAAATGTTGAATAGTTGAAGCATCAAAGTTGGGGAAAATTAGAAATGCAAATCATTTAAAAACATTTTTGGTGTTCCTCGTCCAGACCGAGAAGCTGGTTCCTTTGTAAGAACAGCATGCAGCTCCTGACACCATGTGGTCACTTTATGTATTGCTCCTAATGTTTTTGAAGACTAATGACTGATCCTATTAAGGACAAAAAATCCAATAAAATAAATGGGTATGGTGAAATGTATTTTTTCATTTGTTGCCATTTAACTGTTTATAAACTGGAAGATATAGTAAGAGATACTAGTGGATGATTGTAAAGTTCTTCATGTGTATACTTTAACATTTATTCCTAGTTTGATATTGACAAAGGTATGTACTTTTTTAGAAAGACACAATCACTTTCAATTCCTTGACAGTGAGCTAAGTGGTTTGTTAAGATTCCTTTTGTGAAAACTAACCAGTATTATCATATGGCAATTAAGAAAACCAGGTTTTAAGCTGGGAGTAATGGTCTGCGTGTGGAATCCCACAACTCAGGAGGCTGAGCCAAGAGAATCACTGGAGTTCAGGAGCCAGGAGTTAGAGTCCACCCTAGGCAGTATAGCGAGACACTGGGTCTTAAACACAAAAAAGCAGAAGAAGAAAAAGAGAAGAACTGTCTTGACATCAGATGAACTTGGGCCCCAGCACCTTCTTCAACCTCTACCTACTGCTAATGCCTCTTCTAACTACACACAGTCTAGGACTTATCCCAAAGCAGCATGAAGGACATCATTGCAGCTGTCTCAGCCAATAGCTGGAGCTTCTGGAGCTGGACATTGTCAACGCTTGTACAACCACAACTAATGCCTTGGAATCTTCTTAGTGCCAATGGACATTCTGTTCTTGAACCGCACATCTCACAGATACTGTGCTGAATTACTCACAAAACCTGGAAGGCTGCCCTTCTTTCTTATGCAACAACCTGTCTTGTGAACATCAAAGGGCTGCCTGGCACCCAAGTGTCTAACAGGACTTTAAATGAAACTGGCTCTTGGAAGTCTGTCATCAGATATGCCTAAATTCCAGTAGAAAATACCCCTCAGGCTTAAGTCTGTGTCTCTTCCTCACTCTTCATGTGTACTCTACATTTCAAAATTAAATCATTCATTGTTGCAATAATTACTCAAATATTCTATAGATGCAAGAAGACATGGCCCTATATTTCCCTGGGGAGGTTACCAAAATGTAAAATCAGTGACGAGCCTAATATTATGAGCATAAATTTAATATTCCAATTCATTTACCTTGTTTCTTTCAGATGTGAGCCATGTGTGCAAACATTGCATTCTGCTTCAGAGACTGAGAAAGTGCACAGGCTCTCTCAACTGAACATGGCTTACAAGGCTTGAGCTAGACTACCATCTGGGGGAAAGGGGGTTGATAAAAACATTTTACTTTTGAAAAATATGTCACAGATAATGTTTTACTGCATGTATATATTTTCACCAACAGGAGTAAAATGTGGGGGTTATACATAACTTTAAAGTAAATTATGCTTTTATATTACTATTTTCCTCTGACATACATCAGAATTAATCATATGTATTTCAGATAGATATCTTTTGCTGCAACTTTTCAAAAAACTTCACATAAATATATTACAAATGCTTTCCTGTATAAAGAGACAGCTATTCTGAGTGCTTTCTTGATTGAATAATGTCATAAAGACTATTGATATAAGTGAGTTTTTTAAGTTCTAGGAAATCTAGTCAATCGATGATAGAGTGGCTCAAATGCACTACAATTATGAGTCACAAGATTGATGTAAATGTTTTATATGAAACAGTTAGCACTAAGTTGAGTTATATTTTGATATTTTAAAAAATATTTACTTAAAAGATGACTATGGATTATGTTAGGTTCTATAAAGAAAATCAAATATTCGTCTTTACCTTTTTCCTGGAAAAAGGAACTATATGTTAGAGAATTATAAAAGAGAAAGGCAAGTAAATAAATTTTGTTAGAAAACTTGAATCTTTTAAGCATGAACGTGCATTTCTGATAAAGTACATAAAGGGGAAAACATGAACTTTTTCGTGGAGAAACCTGGCAGACGCCACCTTTTCCAGGTGAGAAAGGTTCACATCCCTGGTGATGTCCTGTGGTATCACATATCCCTTGATATTAGGTAATAAAAAAGACACTTCACTTCTGTGGTATTCTTCCCCAAACTCAAAAATCCCAGTGTAATCATTAGAAAAATAACATAGAAACCCAAATTTAGAGACCTTTTACAAATGCCTAACCAGTATTCCTCAACCTATCATGAGAGAGAGGAAAAGGCTGAGAATTGTCACAGAAGATATGACAACTGAATGCAATATGTTGCCTGGATTGGCTTCTGGAATAGAAAGCTATTCAGGGAAAAACTGGCGAAACTCAGAGAAATATGAAACTTAGTTATTAGTAAAAAGAAAAACACATCCCTGAACCTCTAAAAGTGGATAACGTGTTTGAAGTTGATTTTTCGATTGTGATGATCTGTTATACTGAATTATTTATACTCTTTAAGAAACTATCAAAACTCTTCAGAGAACTATGACACTGTTACCCACATCAAAGGACTTTCTTGAGTAGATAGTCCTGTCTTCTCTACTGTATGTAATCCGACTCCTCTGCAATTGTCTGTTTGTATGAGTCCTGGAACATGGATATTACCACACAGTCAAGAAGCGCTGGGATGCACCCAGTGACTTCGTCTCTGTACAGCAGTCTGAGTAGTGGAGTGTGAATCCAAAAAATGAGGGGTTGATTAGGGTTTGGTATGGAAATAATAAATTTAAGTTTGTAACATGATGGGTTTCAGAGGCCTATGGCAGCAGGTCTAGCTGGACATTGAGAGACAGCTGTCAGGTGATACAAATGACATGGATTTGGAAGTCATAAGGCAAGACCATCCTCCAGGGTAAGGGAGGGAGGAGAGAACAGCAGAGAAGAGAGTAGGAGGATCCCTTTCAATCTACCTAGTTCTCTGATCAATATCACAAGCACATGGACATGAAACTAAATCAAGTGAGAATCGACTGATGCCACTTTTCCAGCCCATATGTCTATAATAATTTCAAATTTAAAGCAGTACTTTGCATGATATTGATATCTGTGGTAAAATGGAAAATGCAAGCAATCACACAGACTAAAAACTTTTTCAGCGAGCTAGAGATATTCTAAAATTTTTCTCACTCTGTGGCTGCAGGCAATGCTCAATTTGATATCTGATGATGTGGATGGAGTTAAGAGGTGAAATATGGGCCATAGAATTGTGCAGGCCTTGAAATCAATTTGACAAAACCAAAATTAAAGAAGGATTTCTGGCATCTATATTTAGAAGAAATCTTTCTGATTTTACCATTTCATAATTACTAAATAAAAAATTGAAAAATTTTATATAAAATAGACTCTTGTGCTCCAATCCATGCTAAAGAAGAAAGATCACTTTCTCACTAGGTAGAGTTTCCTGAAGGTCAATTTGTATCAGGAAAGGGAAGAGATGCAAAGAAAGATGTGAAAGAATAGGCAGCTTACCCTGGAAAGATTTATCTTGGTGAGACAATAGAACTAAAGGGAAATTTAGTAGCAGATGAATGTTTCCTAACTCCTTTGGAATGGGCTTTCAAATTTTAATAACCATTTCTGAAAAATTGAAGGAGTACCTCAAAATATGTTGCCTTGGGAAATTGAGAAAAAGCAATCTAGGAAAATAAAATATTTAGGAGAGGTCCAATATGGTAAAACAAACTGACTTGGAAAATAATTCAGACAACAGTGTTTGGCCAAAAGGAAAGGAAGGATGACCTTGAGTAGCGGCGCTGGTCTCAAGAAGTCTACTTCTGGTCCTTCCTAAAGCCAACCACCAGTCTGTTACTTCTCCCTGGGGTCCAGAATCTACACTCTCTGGACCCCACTTCCTTTTAGTCTCTATTGTAATGCTGTTATCATGGCTTTTGATAGATATCTTATTTGTGCATTGGGATCCCATGTTAGACTATGGGCTTCTATCATCCTGGCAACTTTAATTCACAGAGCATTTATAAATCCTTGCAATCACCCTACGAGGTGACTAAAACTATCTCTCTTAAATACAGTAGAACCATCATAGTTGACCACCTCACTACACTGAGCACCTCGTTAAGTAGATCTTATTTTTAGAGAGAAGGCTCAGTTCCTTCTGTTGACCACCTTTGTATGTTGGCCACTTTGTTACTGTCCCTTGGGTGGTCAACTTAGAGAGGTTCTACTGTGTATTTATTTACATATTTTCTCCTCTCCTCACCAAGATCAAATCTATTAATGTTTGGTTCACTGCTATATCCCTAGGGCCTAGAATACTGTCTGGCATACAGCAAGTGCCCAGTAAACATTGATTAAATAAATACATGGTTGGCAAAATCATTAACCCCATTTCTTGCAAGATCTCGTGGCACATAAGTAGCAAAGAAATTTTTGAATCTGGTTTTGTCTGACTTCAAAGGTCAGTTGTGCTTAACGTTTCTATCAATTAATGATTAAAACTTACTCAAAATCCCAAAACAATTAACCAATCAATCAAAAAATCCATATCAACTAACCTCACTTGATACACAGACAGAGAAAAAAATGTAACTGATATAGCAGACATTGGTGTGACTTCCATATTTCTGCTGTGGTCTTCAGATCTCAAAACCTAAAGTGCCCAGGATATTTTTAGCCTACATTTAACAGTCAATATTTGTTGAATGCTTAAGAAGTAGTAAGATTATTTTAAGATTTTGAGATATTTTCTCATGCAATGCTTGCTACATTTTTTGAGTGAGGTAAGTACTATTATTATTATTATTGCTACGGATGATTAAATTGACCATAGAGAGTTTAAGTAATTGCACTACTTTGCATTCTGAGAGGGATATGGCTACGATCTGAACCCATACAATCTGTCTTCCTATTATACTGTTAATTGTGAGGTACTGTCGTTATAAGAATTTGATATGTTGGGGTGGCGCCTGTGGCTCAGTGGGTATGGCACCAGTTGCATATACCAAGGGTGGGGGGTTCAAACCCGGCCCTGGCCAAATTGCAATAAAAAATAGCTGGGCATTGTGGCATGCACCTGTAGTCCTAGCTACTTGGGAAGGCTGAGGCAAGAGAATCACCTAAGCCCAGGAGTTGGAGGTTGCTGTGAGCTGTGGCACCATGGCACTCTACTGAGGGTGACTAAGTGAGACTTTGTCTCAAAAAAAAAAAGAATTTGATATGTTGAGTGGAGTCAAAGGGAGTAGTTAGCCTAATAGTTAGCTATGTCCTTGTAAGGGCTAGTCTTTATTTTCAATGCTTAAAACAATCCCAGTAATAATAGATGTCCCTCAAATATGTACGAAATGAATATCAGCAGCTCTCAGCCTGTAACAATGAAAATACATCCTGCATATCAGATATTTACATTATGATTCATAACAGTAGCAAAATTACAGTTATGAATTAGCAATTAAAATAATTTTATGGTTGGGGGTCACCACAACATGAGGAACTGTATTAAAGGGTTGCAGAATTAGGAGGTATTAGGAAGGTTGAGAACCACTGGAATAGATGAATGAGTCTGGTTAGCTATTGCCTGATAAGAACACAAACCCAAGGGGATAAACCCAAGGGGATAGAATACAGTAGAAAAGTGGGAAGTCTAGAGCTTTGAACAATATTCCAGGTTAGTGAGCCATGAAGGGAGGGATTTTAGGGGAAGAGATGGACAATAGGAAGAGAAAGGATGAGGGAGGCTCCTTTACAAAAGGCTAAATGGGTAAATGAATAAACAGAAAGACTCCCACAGTCTCCAGCTTTACTAAAAATGTCTCACCCAATGAACTTTTATAATTTCCATTAAGATCAGTTTGGTGGCCAAAATATCACTGGTGGATCCATCATGCCTTGGTTATTCAGCACTTGACAGCAGTGACATCTAAAGCATGTGGACCATGGATCTCTTCAAATACACCTTCGTGATACCTTCCCATCCTTTCCAAAATTATGGTGGCCATATAATTCCTGTACAAGTGGGGACATGTGGTTGCTGCATTAATAAGCATCCTTTGAGTGTCAATGAGTCACCATATTAGGTGACTGTAGCTATAGGCCAGGCAAAAGAACTATCTTCAATTTGGCTGTTGACTTCCAAGAAGAAAGGAAAGTATGGATTTAGGAAATATTACAAAAAATTCTCATATATAGGTCATGGTGGCTGTTATGATATAAGGTTAGAGAAAATAAGAGTCAATGAATTAGGACTGACTTAAAAAAATTAAGGTTGAATAATATAATAAGTCAAGTAAGAGATTTGTCAAGGAGAAAGGTAATGGTGAAAAAAGATACTGAATTCAGTTTTCAAAATATTGGATTTTTGGAAATGAAATGACACCCAGATATAAATAGCTGAATATTAATTTAATATATTGTAGATATGGTCCCAAGGATTCAAGTCTGGTTTACATAAACAAGTCCACAAACGTAATTCACCACATCAACAGAAGCAAAAACAAAGATCATATGATCCTCTCAATAGATGAAGAAAAAGCATTCAATAAAATTAAGCATCTTTTCTAATTAGAACACTTAAGAATAGGTGGCACATAGGTGGCATAGTTCCTAAACTGATTGAAGCTATCTATGACAAACCCACAGCTAATATTATACTGAATGGAGTAAAACTGAAAGCTTTTCCACTTAGAACGGGAACCAGACAAGGTTGTCCTCTGTCATCACTACTATTCAACATAGTGTTGGAAGTTCTAGCCCATACAGTCAGGCAAGAGAGGGAAATAAAGGACATCCAAAAAGGGGGCAGAGGAGGTCATTCTCTTGCTTTTTGCCAACAATATGATCTTATACTTAGAGAATCCCAAAGACTAAACCCCAGGACTCCTGGAAAAGACCAAAAAATGCAGCAATGTCTCAGGATATAAAATCAATTTCCACAAATCAGTAGCCTTTGAATATGCTAATAATAGCAAAGATAAGAAGCTAATCAAGGACATAATCCCCTTCACAGTAGCTTAAAAAAATGAAATACTTAGGAATACCTAACAAAAGAGATGAAGGACCTCTACAAAGAAAATTATGAAACCCTAAGAAAAGAAATAGCAGAAGATATTAACAAATGGAAGAAAATGCTCATGGCTGAGAAGAATCAACATTGTTAAAATGTCTAGAGAGGCGGAGCATGATGGTGGACGGGATGGATGTGTAGCCCATCTCTCCCAAATCATCAGGTGAGAGGTAAGGGACTCTGGATCTTTTCCCCGAGTGGATTACTGGTGTGAATAGACAGCTGGAGATGCACAGCGAATTGGTGGATTGCAGTATTTGAGGTGTAATTCAAAACCATGGACTCTGCTATAGAGATTTCCCCTGCCTGGTCACGCTGGCTGGCAGCCAGTCCCTCCCTCATGGAGGACAGCAGTTCACAGTTCCTAAAATCTAACTGATGAAAATTTCGGTGAAGTGTGGATTCCTAAGTGGAGTTTGGTGACCAGAAAGGGGTGCCACTCAGAGTCACAGAGGGCTAGGCAGCCCGATGGAAAATTGAGGGGAGGAGATCCTGGCTGGGAAACAGACATTTTGAATTTTCGAGATGGTGGACACCTTTTCCCAGAACAACAGGAGGGATTAAACAGACCAGACGATTCCTGGTGGGGAATATTGGTGTGGTCTGGCAGTTCAGGCTGGGCAGCAAACTGGCATGTCCCTGGACTCAAAAGTCATACTCTGAGCTGTGGAAACTGAGGGAAAGGTCTCCACTGCTGCAATCCAGGAGCAGCCAGCCCCTTGCCCACAGCCAATTGCAATTGCCAGTGTGCGGGAGAATGTGGGAGCAGAGTGGAAAGATCTGAGAAGTGTGGACTCCTGCACCAGATTGGAGTGCCTTCTGGAACAGAGCAACCGAGGTGGGGCAACAATTAAGAAACAAACTTTTATAGAAACTCCAAAAATGGGGACTGGCCAGGTAGGGCGGTTACCGTGGTAACAATGTAAACTGTAAATCAAGTATAAGCCTGGGAATCACCAGGCTCACTGCATCACCAGGTGGCCTCACAGCACCACCTGGTGTCTAGAAAGTATATTGCATTATAAATATTTTCCTACTAAAGTTGACATCTACCTTATACATATAGATGTGTATTTCTATATATATACAAGAATAATATTTTTGTGGTTGGTGCCTTTTTTTCTTCTTTTTTCATCCTTTTCTTTGAGGAGTTATTGTTAATTTATTTTTATTTTTATTTTTATTTATTTTTTCTTTCTTCTTTTTTAACTCTTTTATGAACACTACTTTTTTTTTCTTTCTCTCTTCCTCTTCTTCCCTTCATATGGTTTCTGAGAGTGCTTACATCATATTTTTAGAGGCTTTTTGTTTTCATTTATTTTACAGTTATCATTATTTTTATTGTAGTTTTTTTGTTTGTTTTGTTTTGTCTGTATGTCTATGTGTTTCTGATTGTTTGGGCATCTGTGGGCTTGTGTGTCTGGTAGCCTTTTCATCTGTTTATTTGTTCATTTGGTCTCTATGTGTTTGGTGTTTTGCTAAATCCTCAGGTTGGCTATTTGCACTAACTCCAATTTTCACATCCAACAAGAATAAGGGGGTATGGGGTACAACGGCTGATTGGAGCCAGCTCTCAACAGAAGCTCCAGTCCAGAGGGAGATAACAGACAGAAAGAACCCAACAAAGCCAAAGGAGGGGAGTTGAGCTGAGAGATAAGATAGATAATTGCTCGTCTTCCCTGCTGAGGCAAGCTTCCACTCCAAAGAAACCATTTTTAGGTACAGATCTCATCCCAAAGAGGTTGTGTGGCCATCCCCTCCCCCAAGAGAGTTGCTTGCTTACTATGTGATCTCTAATGATGAGCAATAAACTGAGGCTCTCCTTCCTCACCCCACCAGAGGGAATTACTGGAAGTTAGGACTCCTTCTCAAGAGAGCCCCTGCCGAGAGTCTAGGAATTCCCTTGTCTGGAAGTAAATTTGAACAAATATTTTCCTTGCCACCTTGATTCTTCAGTCTACCCCCTGCCCCAGCCTGGCAGTCTAGAAGTCCAACTCATCCAGCATCTAGATGGTCTGCATTTCTAGACTAGGACCAGGCATTGCATAGACAGTGGCAATACAGCTATGGTGTACCTGTGAATCCAGTAACTGTACAGGAAGACATAGAAGGAAAGATGACTGACCTGCCTCGCCCCCACAAAAAAGAGTATCTCAGCAGCAGACAGAGGCTTGGGTTCCTGCACTGCAGGTGGAGACTCGAAAACTGCTGAGGTGCACAAACCTAAGAGGAGGCACCTCCCACCCAACTTCAGCATTAGTAGAGTGATCCTGCTGGGGTCTAACTCTGGAGAGTCATCTCCCCAACTCTGTGGCCTTCCAAAGGGAACCAGACCTTGCCCTATAGGGATTCCAGAACTGCAGAACAGCGGCAACAAAGGTGCAGTGGCTGAGGGAGAAATTCTTTTGCTGTCTGGATATCCGCAGGTTTGGACTGAGCCCAGGTGGAACTTTCTTCAGCTGTCATTGAGCACCTAAAGCAGGCAGACCTCAGCTTCCTGGATGGTGGCAGACTGTGGTAACCATGAGGAGGAGGCAACGACCTCACTTTGACTCCAGCAGGCACATAGCCCTGGCACATTTGCTTATTGGACAGAACAGGGCCACAGAGACTGGGTTAACAGAGACTGCCAGAGAGACTACCAGAGACTGGGGAAATGATAGTCTGGTTGTGAAGGATGACCAAGGTGGGGTAAGAGGCATCAACCCCCTGGCTCTAAACCTCCTACTGGATGGGCATTTCTGACTCCTCGGAGCACCAGAGGCACTCAAATCACACTCAAGCTGCCAATAGACCCCTGACATCTAGTTGCTGGAGTCCTCTTGAACTCTCCAGCTAGAGAGTGGGGGCTATTTGGGACAATTGGTCCAGAACTCTTGAACTGGACAAATTATCTGAGGACCCTCCAAGGTGGGACCCAGGTTTACTGTAGTGGGAAGGTTTGATTATCCTCTTCCAGATATTACTGGTGGGGGAAGGGATGTCCTAGTTGCTTGTATTTCACTGAAGCTGACATTGCAACCCAAAGTTACTGTTTCACTAGGATCGGGCAGAGATCTGCTGAATACAAGACAGAGCCAACTACCCCCACTACACCAAGCAGGCATCTAGAGTCACAGACTGTATTACTGTACAGGTGCTTTGCAAAATTGTAGAGAAAAAGCTGCAGTCACCAGTCCCAGTTCCTAGGTGAAGGGCTGGTCAACCACAACTGTAGAAGTTTCCAGTCCAATTTCATCTGACCTGTTCATCTAGCTAAATGCTGAAAAACAATCATGGGGCGAATCAGCAGAAAAACTCTGGCAACATGAATAAACAGAAAAGTTCAACTCCCCCAAAGAATGACAAACCAGCCAATCCAGAAGATCCCATCCACAAACAGAATGCTGAGATGTCTGAAATCAAATTTAGAATTTGAATTGCAAACAAGATCAACAAAATGGAAGTAAAGATGGAGGTAGAAATTGGTGGATTAATTCAGAAGATGGTTCAAAAATTCAATGAATTCAAAGACAAAATCACCAAAGATTTAGACACATTGAGAAAAGAAGTTACAGCCCTACATGATATGAGAAATACAGTAGAATCCTTTAGTAACAGAATGGAAAAGGCAGAAGAAAGGATTTCTGACATCGAAGACAAAGCATTTGAACATTCCCAAATTATTAAAGAGGAAGAGAAATGTAAAGCAAAAATAGATCATTCTCTCAGAGAGCTCTGGGATAATTCAAAGACAACCAATATTCGCCTTATAGGGATCCCTGAAGGTGATGAAGTAGCTTCACAAGACACAGAGGCCCTTCTTCATGAGATTATGAAAGATAACTTTCCAGACATGCCAAGAGATCCTGAAATCCAGATAATAGATAGTTTCAGAACCCCAGCACAACTCAACCTGAATAAGACATCCCCCAGGCACATCATAATTAACTTTACTAAAGTGAATATGAAGGAGAAAATCCTGAAAGCAGCCAGACGTAAAAAAAACCATAACTTACAAGGGGAAGAATATTAGAATGACTACAAATCTCTCTGCTGAAACCTTTCCAGGTAGAAAAGGATGGTCATCGACTTTTAATCTCCTAAAACAAAATAATTTCCAACCCAGGATCCTGTACCCAGCTAAACTGAGTTTCATTTATGATGGAGAAATTAAATACTTCAATGACATTCATATGTTGAAGAAATTTGCCATAACTAAACCAGCTCTCCAGGATATCCTCAGACCTATCCTCCATAATGACCAGCGTATTCCTGCACCATAAAAGTAAACTCACTCAGAAACTTTCGATCAAATTCCAACAATGGTGAAAGGATCAAAAATACCCACTGGACTTTCGAAAGGCTTATCATTATTTTCAATTAATGTGAATGGTTTAAATTGTCCTCTAAAGAGGCACAGGTTGACTGACTGGATATAAAAACTTAGACCAGATATCTGCTACATACAAGAATCTCATCTTACCTTAAAACATAAATATAGACTCAAGGTGAAGGTATGGTCATCTATATTCCAGGCAAATGGAAAGCAGAAAAAAGCAGGTGTTGCAATCTTATTTGCAGCTACAATAGGCTTTAAACCAACCAAAGTAAGTAAAGATAAGATGGACACTTTATATTTGTTAAAGGTAATACTCAAAATAATGAGATTTCAATTATTAATATTTATGCACCCAAGTAAGATGCAATTATTCCTTGCATCTTCTCAGACCATCATGGAATAAAAGTTGAACTCAAATACAACAAGAATATGCATACTCAAACAAGAACATGGAAGCTAAACAACCTCATGCTAAAGGACAGATGGGTCATTGACAAGATTAAGAAGGAAATTTCCAAATTTTTGGAACAAAATGACAATGAAGACATGAATTATGAGAACGTCTGGGATACTGCAAAGGCAGTCCTTAGAGGGAAATTTATAGCACTACAAGCCTCCCTCAAGAGAACGGACAGAGAGGAAGTTAACATCTTAATGGGACATCTTAAACAACTGGAAAGGAAGAACATTCTAATCCCAAACCCAGCAGAAGAAAAGAAATAACCAAAATTAGAGCAGAATTAAATGAAATTGAAAATAAAAGAAATATACAACAGATTAATAAATCAAAAAGATGTTTTTTTGAAAAGGTCAATAAAATAAATAAACCTTTGGCTAACCTAGCCAGGAAAAAAAGAGTAAAATCTCTCATCTCATCAATCAGAAATGGTAAAGACGAAATAACAATAGACTGCTCAGAAATTCAAAAAATCCTTAACGACTATTACAAGAAAATTTACTCTCAGAAATATGAAAATCTGAAGGAAATTGACCAATACTTGGAAGCATGCCACTTTCAAGACTTAGCCAGAATGAAGTGGAAATATTGAATAGGCCTATATCAAGTTCTGAAATAGCATCAACTATAAAAAATCTCCCTAAAAAGAAAAGCCCAGGACCAGATGGCTTCACATCACAATTCTACCAAACCTTTAGAGAAGAACTAGTACCTATATTACTTAACCTATAAAAAAAGAAGGAATACTACTCAACACAATCTATGAAGCAAACATCACCTTGATCCCTAAACCAGGGAAAGACCCAACAAGAAAAGAAAATTATAGACCAATATCACTAATGAATATTGATGCAAAAATATTCAATAAGATCCTAGCAAACAGAATCCAACAACACATCAAACAAATACACCATGATCAAGTAGGCTTTATCCCAGGATCTCAAAGCTGGTTCAATACATGTAAATTTATAAATGTAATCCAGCACATAAACAAAATAAAAATTAAGGCCGTATGATTCTCTCAAATGACCCAGAAAATCTTTTGATAATATCCAGCATCCCTTCATGATCAGAACACTTAAGACAATTGGTATTGAAGGAACATTTCTTAAATTGGTAGAGGCCATCTACAGCAAACCCACAGCCAATATTGTATTGAATGGAGTTAAATTGAAACCATTCCCACTTAGATCAGGAAACAGGCAAGGTTGCCTATTGTCTCCATTGCTCTTTAACATTGTAATGGAAGTTTTAGCCATTGTAATTAGGGAAGAAAAGGCAATCAAGGGTATCCACATAGGGTTAGAAGAGATTACACTTTCACTCTTTGTAGATGATATGATTGTATATCTGGAAAACACCAGGGATTCTACTACAAAACTTTTAGAAGTGATCAAGGAATATAGCAATGTCTCAGCTACAAAATCAACACCCGTAAATCTGTAGCCTTTATATATACCAACAATAACCAAGCCAAAAAAACAGTCAAAGACTCTATTCCTTCACAGTAATGCCAAAGAAGATGAAATATTTGGGAGTCTACCTAACAAAGGATGTGAAAGATCTCTATAAAGACAACTACGAAACTCTAAGAAAAGAAATTGCTGAACATGTCAACAAATGGAAAAACATACCATGCTCATGGTTGGGAAGAATGAACATTGCTAAAATGTCCATACTACCCAAAGCAATATACAATTTTAATATAATTCCTATTAGAGCTCCATTGCCATATTTTAAAGATCTTGAAAAAATAATACATAGTTTTATATGGAATCAGAAAAAACCTTGAATAGCCAAGACATTACTTAGAAATAAAAACAAAGCAGGAGGAATCATGCTGTCAGACCTAAGACTGTACTATAAATCAATAGTGATCAAAACAGCATGGTACTGGCACAAAAACAGAGAGGTAGATGTTTGGAACAGAATAGAGAACCAAGAGATGAACCCAGCTACTTACCACTATTTGATCTTCAACAAGCCAATTAAAAACATTCAGTGAGGAAAAGACTCCCTATTTAACATATGGTGCTGGGAGAACTGGCTGGTGACCTGTAGAAGACTGAAATTGAACCCAAACCTTTCACCACTAACAAAGACAGACTCACACTGGATTAAAGATTTAAACTTAAGACATGAAACTATAAAAATACTAGAAGAAAGTGCAGAGAAAACTCTTGAAAGAATTTGTCTGGGCAAATAATTTATGGGAAGGACCCCCCAGGCAGTTGAAGCAGTATCAAAAATACACTACTGGGACTTGATGAAACTAAAAAGCTTCTGCACAGCCAAGAACATGGTAAGTATAGCAAGCAGAAAGCCCTGAGAATGGGAGAAAATATTTGCAGGTCATGCCTCTAACAAAGGTTTAGTAACCAGAATCCACAGAGAACTCAAAGGTATTAGCAAGAAAAGAACAAGTGATCCCATCTCAGGATGAGCAAAGGATTTGAAGAGAAACTTCTCTAAGGAAGACAAGTGCACGGCCTCCAGAAACATGAAAAAATGCTCACTCTCCTTAATCATCAGAGAAATGCAAATCAAAACTACTTTGAGATATCATCTAACTCCAGTAAGATTAGCCCACATAAAAAAATCCCAAAACAAAAGATGTTGGCGTGCATGTGGAGAAAAGGGAACACTTCTACATTGCTGGTAGGAATGCAAACTAATACGTTGCTTTTGGAAAGACATTTGGAGAATACTCAGATATCTAAAAATAGACCTGCCATTTGATCCTATAATTCCTTTACTTGGTATATACCCAGAATACCAGAAGCATGACTTTTAGATCAGGGTTACAGGATTGCCTCACATTGTGAGCACAGTTACCATTCAAACTAAAGATAATGAGACTGGAATCTTAATAAGTGATTTTTCCCTATTCTAAGTTTTGATGCTTTGCCAAAACCTGACTGCTTTTTTTGTTTTCTTTTTAAATCTTAACGGAAACTGTATTTTTTCAGAGTTTTTATTTATTCTTTTGAGGAGAATAATTATACATTAGGAGCTTACTCTATAGTACTAGAATCTGAAATTCTTTGTTTTATGTCTTTTGGGAACTATAGAGATTTTAACAAAAATAGAAAATTGTCTAAGTGTTTATTATTATTTTCTCTTCTCCCTATTATTAAGAGAGTTTTTTTTGCACCAGTCTGAAATTTTTTGAAAAGAAAAATATTCGTCTATCGTGAGATCTTTCCGCACTGATATTTTATTAACAATATCTGTGCTTTCTAGAAAAAAAACACAGTATTAAAAACATATTTTGTTTTTGTTGGAATAAGAAATAAGCGAATCAAGGTGAAATGTGAAATGCGGAGGATATCATTTAGAGACAGTAAGGAGGGCCTCTTAGAGTTTTGGGCTGGGGTGAAGTACATTTTTGAATGAATGTAAGGAGCAGGTTTTCTCTGAATTCGGCATTTTCTAAAAGCAGGAGGAAATTATTTGATCAAGTCTTGCTGTAGTGTGAATGCTTATGTCGCCCTCCCCAAAATCCATGAGCTGAAACCAAATCACCAATAAAATGATATTAGGGGCAACATTTGGAGTTTCGATTAGCCAAGGAGGTGGCGCTCTCGCCAATGGGATAATTGTATAGAAGATAAAACCAAGAGCCAGCTAGCCTCTTCCACCACGTGGGGTTAACCATGAAGCAGGCAGTAGACCCTCTCCAGACATCAAATCTACAGGTGCCTTGATCTGCGATTTGCTGGAGTCCAGCACTGCTAGAAATAAATCTCTGTATTTAAAAGCTATCCAATTTATGATGTTTCTATAGAAGTGCAAACTAAAATTGTAAATTAGTACCCAAGTTAGAGGTGCTGCTATAACAAATGCCCCACAATGCAGAAGCAACTTTTGAACAAGGTAATGGACGGAGCTCGATGCGTTTTGAAGAATATGGGAGAAAAAGTCTCCATTACCATGAGTAAACTAAGAAG
>CAUYRH010147953.1:0-18304 GCA_963574655.1 Perodicticus potto | reverse complement strand
AAACATGAGATAGGTAAAATCTCCATCTTCTTTAAGGCTGCATAATATTCCATGGTATACATATACCACAATTTATTAATCCATTCGTGGGTCGATGGGCACTTGGGCTTCTTCCATGACTTAGCAATTATGAATTGGGCTGCAATAAACATTCTGGTACAAATATCTTTGTTACAATGTGATTTTTTTGATATATACCTAGTAAAGGAATTGGATCGAATGGCAGGTCTATTTTTAGATCTCTAAGTGTTCTCCAAACATCTTTTCCAAAGGAACGTATTAGTTTGCATTCCCACCAGCAGTGTAGAAGTGTTCCCTTTTCTCCACATCTACGCCAACATTTCTGGCTTTGGGATTTTGTGATGTGGGCTAATCTTACTGGAGTTAGATGATATCTCAAAGTAGTTTTTATTTGCATTTCTCTGATGATTAAGGATGACGAACATTTTTTCATATGTCTGTAAGCTGTGCACCTGTCTTCTTCAGAGAAATTTCTCCTCAAGTCCCTTGCCCACCCTGAGATGGGATCACTTGTTCTTTTCTTGCTAATATGTTTGAATTCTCTGTGGATTCTGGTTATTAAACCTTTGTCAAACATAACCTGCAAATACCTTCTCCCATTCTGAGGATTGTCTACTTGCTTTACTGTGTTCTTAGCTGTGCAGAAGCTTTTTAGTTTGATCAGGTCCCAGTAGTGTATTTTTGATGCCACTTCAATTGCCCGGGGAATGCTCCTCATAAAATATTCACCCAGACTGATTTCTTCAAGTGTTTTCCCTGCACTTTCTTCTAGTATTTTTATAGTTTCATGTCTTAAGTTTAAATCTTTAATCCAGTGAGAGTCCATCTTAGTTAATGGTGAGAAGTGTGGGTCCAGTTCCATTGTTCTACAGGTCATCAGCCAGTTCACCCAGCACCATTTCTGAAATAGGGAATCTTTTCCCCACTGAATGTTTTTAATTGGCTTGTCAAAGATCAAATAACAGTAAGTAGCTGGGTTCATCTCTATTCTGTTCCATACATCTGCCTCTCTCTGTTTTTGTGCCAGTACCATGCTGTTTTGAACACTATCGATTTATGGTATAGTATGAGGTCTGGTAGCGTAATTCCTCCTGCTTTGTTTTTATTTCTGGAGTAATGTCTTGGCTACTTGAGGTTTTTTCTGATCCCATATAAAACAAAGTATTATTTTTTCGAGATCTTTAAAGTATGACAATGGAGCTTTAATAGGGATTGCATTAAAATTGTATATTGCTTTGGGTAGTATAAACATTTTAACAATGTTGATTCTTCCCAGCCATGAGCATGGTAGTGTTTCCATTTGTTGACATCTTCAGCTATTTCTTTTCTTAGAGTTTCATAGTTCTCTTTATAGAGATCTTTCACGTCCTTTGTTAGGTAAACTCCCAAATATTTCATCTTCTTTGGCACTACTGTAAACGGAATAGAGTCTTTGACTGTTTTTTCAGCCTGACTATTGTTGGTATATATAAAGGCTACAGGTTTATGAGTGTCCGAATTCAGAATTTGGATTGCAAATAAAATTAATAGAATGAAAGTAAAGTTGGAATTTCAAATTCAAGGAGCATTTCAAGAGTTGTCTCAAGAATTCAATGAATTCAAAGACAAAATCTCTAAGTATTTAGGAATTAAATAACACAATTTTAAATAACCCCTGTATAAAAAAAAAATCCCATGGGAAAATAAAAAAAAATTTTTTTTTTTTGTTTTTTTGTTTTTTTGAGACAGAGCCTCAAGCTGTCACCCTGGATAGAGTGCCGTGGCTTCACAGCTCACAGCAACTTCCCACGCCTGGGCTTAAGTGATTCTCTTGCCTCCACCTCCCAAGTAGCTGGGACTGCAGGCGCCCGCCACAACACCCGGCCATTTTTTGCAGCCAACATTATTGTTTGGCAGGCCCAGGCTGGATTTGAACCCGCCAGCTCAGGTGTACGTGGCCGGCGCCTTAGCTGCTTGAGCCACAGGCGCCGAGCCATAAAAAATAATTTGAACTGAACGAAAATGAAAATATAACATAGAAAAAAACTGGAGACTAGATTGATGGTAGTAGTCACTTGGGAAGTTTATAATTTTAGATACTTTAGGAAAAGATTAAATGATTTAAGCTTCTACTATATGAATAGAAAAAGAATAAAATAAACCTAAAGTAAGTAGAAGGGAATAAATAGACATAAGAACCTAGGTAAATAAAATAGAAAACAGAACATTTGATGAAACCAAAAAATGATCTTTGATAAACATCAATACTGTTAATAAATCTATCTAGATTGATCAAAAATAAAAAGTGAGAAGTCACAAATTCACAATAAAAAAAATAAAAGAGCAGAGATCACAATAGCTCCCACAGGCATTAAAAGGATAATAGGATACATGAGAATAGTACAACTTGATGCAAATGTATCTGTCAATTTAAATGTAGAAGAAAACTATCCTGAATGACACAAAATACCAAAAGTGAAGCCAGAAGAAACAGATCTGAATAGCTCTATACATCTTAAAATTTTAATTTGTAGGTGTTCACAACTGCTGCATAGCCGTCACTGACTAACGCCAGTGCTTCTGCCTCTCCTAGCTCCAGCAGGAGAAGGAGTGTGAGGTGCTCTGTATACCGTGGCTCATACAAAGCAGACCGCCTGCAAATCCACTTGTGGTAAAGCACCCAGGAAGCAACTGGCTACCAAAGCCACTCCCTCCAGTGCGCCCTCTTCTGGAGGGGTGAAGAGACCTCATTGCTGCAGGCCTGGAACCTGGCACTCAGTGAAATTACTTCTTATTCCCAAACTTCCTTTCCAGCCTCTGGTGGGAGAAATTTTCAAGACTTCAAGACAGATCTGCACTCCCACAGCACAGTTATTGGTGCTTTGCAGAAGGTAAGTGAGGCCTATCTCGTTGACCTTTTTGAAGACACCAACCTGTGTGTTATAGGTGCCAAACATGTAACAATTATGCCCAAAGACCAGTTAGCATGCTGCATTCGTGGGAAACATGCTTAAGAATCCATTGCGATGGGCAAACATCTTATTACTTTAAAATATTCTCTTCTTTCTGTTCTTGGTAGTTCTGAATGTTAGACTTTTTTACCCATGGAGTCAAAAGATACCTAAGCATAAGATTGTGAATGGAAAGATAGGGGACAGAGATCAGATATTGGCAGTTTTCCCATTTTCATTTGTGTGTGGAATTTTTAAAATTTCTTTTGTTCTTTATTTTTGGGACAGAATCTCACTATTGCCGTGGGTAGAGTGCAATGGCATTAGCGCTCACAGTAACCTCAAATTCTTGGGCTCAAGAGGTCTTCTTACCTCAGCCTCTCCAGTAGCTGGGACTACAGGTGCCCTCTACAACACAGGCTATTTTTAGTAGAGATGGGGGTCTCACTCTTGCTCAATTTGGTCTTGAACTTCTGAGCTCAAACAGTCCACCTGCCTTGGCCTCCCAAAGTGCTAAGATTACTGGAGTGAGCCACTGCGCCCGTACTGTGTGTGAATTTTTAATATAAATGTGGGGATGTGATTCAAAATGTTTCAGTGAACAATTTTTAGCAGTTCAACTTCATAACATTTATAAATAAACCTGTTAAATTTTTCTGGACAATGCCAGCATTTGGATTGTTTAAAGACAAGTGAATTTCTTATTGACAGCACACGCACACAGAAACTTGATTTGTAGTTAAAAACCTTCCAACAAAGAAAATTCCACATTCAAATGAGTTTCACTGGTGAATTCTGTCAAACATTTAAGGAAAAAATCATGTAATCCTATACCAAGACCAAAGACATACTAAAAAAGAAAACTACAGATCAATGCTCCTTGTGAACACAGTTACCAAAAGTCCTTAACAAATATTAACGAAAAAAAATCCAGCTATATGTAAGGAATATAATGTATCATGACCACATGGAGTTTATAACAGAAATGTAAGATTGGTTTAACATTTTAAAAAACTCAATTTAATTCATATTAATGGAACAAAATAAAAACAACATATTATCTCAATAGAGGGAGAAACAGTTGATGAAATTTAATACCCATTCGTGATAAAAATTCTCAACTATCTAGGATTAGAATGATACTTTTTTTTTCTTTTTTTTTGAGACTGAGTTTCACTATGTCTCCCCAGGTAGAGTGGCATAGCGGCACAGCTCACAGCAACCTCAAACTCTTGGGCTTAAGCGATTCTCTTGCCTCAGCCTCCCAAGTAGCTGGGACTAGAGGCGCCCACCAAAACACCCAGCTATTTTTTTGTTGTAGTTGTCATTGTTGCTTGGCAGACTCAGGCTAGGTTCAAACGCGCCAGCTCCAGTGTATATGGCTGGTGCCCTAGCCACTGAGCTTCAGGTGCTGAGCCAGAATGATACTTTCTTAACCTGGTGAAGAACACCTACGAAAAAATCTACATCTCACATTGCACTTACTAGTAAACGACTGAATGCTTTTCCTCTGAGAACAGGATGAAGCAAAGAAGTCAAATCTCACTTTCTGTACTCAAATTGTCCTTACAGTCACAGAGGGCATGATGGTACACTTAGAAAGTCTTATAGAGTCTATGAAAGTGCTATTGGAACCAGTAGGTAAAGTTAGGAAGGTCACAGGTCAATACATAAAAACCAATTGTAGTTTTATACACTAGCAACGAACAATTAGAGATCGAAGGTTTGGTTGTTTCTTTTTTAAAGATATTTTCAATAGCATGAAAAAACAAACTTAAAGCTTAACAAAATATATACAAAGTTTGAACACCGAAGACTATAAAACCCTGTTGAGAGAAATTAAATTAGAACTAAACAAGCGGAGGGATAGAACATTGCTATGAACTGGATTGTGTACTCCCCTAAATTCATATATTGAAGCCCTAATTCCCAATGTGATGGTGTTTTGAGAATGGAGTCTTTGGGAGTAACTATATTTAGATGAGGTCATGAGGTCCCTTATAAGAAGAGACACCAAAGACTTCCTCTCTCTCTCTACCACATGAGGACACGGTGAGAAGGCAGCCACCGTAGATTAGGAAGAGAACCACCAGGGAACTGAACTGGACTACACCTCGTTCCTGAACTTCCCAGGTCTCCAGAACTGTGAAAGCTACTTCCTGTTGCTTAAGCCACCAGCCTACAATATTCTGTTATAGCAGCCATGTTCATAGATTAGATGATATCATTTAAGATGTTAATTCTATTAAAATCCAGCATAAATGTATGGAAATTAATAAACCTGAATCAAAAATTCATATGGAAATGCAGAGAACCTAGAAAGCCAAAATAAGCTTGAAAAAGAACAAAGCTGAAGGACTTACACCACCAGTTTCAAAAGTATTATAAAATCATAATTGAGATAGCATGGTTTTGGCATAAAAGAAATAAAAATTCAGGGGCAGAATAAAGTACAGAACTAAATGCTCACGTACATTGTCTACTGATTTCCATAACAGCACCAAGACAATTCAATGAAGAAAGTACAGCATCTACTAGAAATGAGCTGGGACAACCAAATTATACATGAACAGGAGTGGGGTGGGGGTGGGGGGAGTGACCCTTATCTCCCATCATGCACAAAATTTAACTGAAAATAAATCATAGGCCTAAACATGCTAGCTAAAACAGAGGAGAGACTCTTTGCCACTCTGGGGTAAACAAAAATTTCTGACAGAAAACTCAAAAATCACGAACCATAAGAAAAAATTATATAAATCAGACTTCATAAAATCTAAAATCTGTAGCTCTTGCGAAGACCATGTTAAAAAATATAAAAGCAAACCACAGATTGAGAGAAAATATTCACAATATACATATCTGACAAAGGATCTGAATTAATATGAGTATTTCAAAACCTCTTATAGACATTTCAATGGGCAAAATATTTAAATAGACTCTTCACAAAGATATACTAATCGCTAATAAACACATTAAAAGATACACAACATCACTCATCATCAGAAAAAATCAATTAAAATCACAAGATATTCTTAATAGTTGTGAAATGTACCACTGTATTACACGCCTTAGGTGAGGTCCCACCAATTACCATCCCTCCTCCTGGCCCCCCTCATAAATGCATTAATGTACACAGTCATGATTTAATAAAGAAAAAAATAATAAAATCACAAGATAATCACTATATACCCATTAGACTAATCGAAATTGCAGCCACTAGCACCAAGTATTGTCAAGGACATGGAGCAACCAGACCCTGGTGCCGTGCTGACCAGTGTGTACAATGCTACAACCAGTTTGCAGAACAGCTTGGCAGTTTCTCATGAAGTTAAGAATATGTCTACAAAACTACCCAGC
This sequence comes from Perodicticus potto, assembly GCA_963574655.1. Lineage (NCBI taxonomy): Eukaryota > Metazoa > Chordata > Mammalia > Primates > Lorisidae > Perodicticus > Perodicticus potto. The sequence goes on along the minus strand of CAUYRH010147953.1, from coordinate 11,996 downwards.
AATTTAACTCTTAGGTATTTACCTAGAGGATATGAAAATACATGTCTATACAAAAATTTGGATACTAATATTTATAACAGTTTTATTCTTAGTAGCTTCAAATTAGAAATAAATGGCCATAAGCATGTATATATACAGTCTGTGGTGTACCAATACAGTGGAATACAACTCAGCAATTAGAGAAAATGAGCTATAGACCTAACCAATAGCATGAGTGAATCTCAAAAACATACTGACTGAAAAAAGCCAGACACGAAAGAGTTCGTACTATACAATTCAGATTCTATAAAACTCTACAAAACACAAATAGCAGAAAGCAGATAGGTCACTGTTGTTGCCTAGGGTTGGATGTAAGAGATAATTAATTACAGAGAAGGAACATCCTTTTAAGAGTAATACCAAATGTTCTACCTATTGATTGTGGCAGTGTCACCAAGATGCCTTTAATTGTATGTAAGTTACACCCCAGTAAAGATGAAAAAAAAGGGGAGAGGAGACTGTGTTGCCAACTTTGACCCAGAATCTTAAAACTGATTTTTGAAAAGAAAGTGTAAGTTACTGGGTAAAGAAACAGGTGATACAATATATGTCCAGGCGCAGGGGCAAGAAATAACTTGGAAAATGCACATCAATCCTTTATAAGGACAGTGGAAGGAAAGAAGGCTGGAGAGATAGGTAGAGTCTTTAAAAAGGGCCTTTTCTGCCAAATTAAAAGGTTGTGTCTATCAAAATGATCATATAAGTTTTCCACTTTCTATGTGGTGGAATACACTTGATTTTTAAATATCAAGCTACTCTAGCATAAACTCATTTTGTTGTAACATACTAATCTTTGCATGTATTCAATTTGCTAAGACCTGTATTATGTTAAAGATTTTACATCCACAAAAAAGATCAATAAGAGGAACCAGACTGTAATTTTCCTATCTTTTAAATTCTTATCATTTCTTTCTTATAACAAGAGTTAGGAACTATTGCCTTTTTCTTTTGTCTAGAAGAGTTTGTACATGATTGGTGGTGTTTCTACCTTAAATTTCTGAAATATTCACAGAATTCACCAAATGACATGGGCCTGAGATATTTTTTGTGGAAGTTTTTAAATAATGGGATCAGACATATGTTAACTATTTAGATTTTCCATTGCTTCTTTTGTTAGCTTTGGTAAGTTGTATTTTTCAAGAAATCTGTGCATTTCATCCAAACAGTCAAATAACAGGATATAAACATGGGGAAATATCTTCTTTTCTTTGAACTTTTTAATGTCTGCAGGCTCTATAGTCATATCTCCCATTTTACTCTTCATATTGTAATTTCTCTATTTAAAAAATTTCTCTATTTATTGGTCTTTGTAAGGGTTCATCAATTTTACTAATCTTTTCAGAACACCAATTTGAAGCTTTGATTTTTTTCCATTGTACATTTTCTTTATGTTAATAATTCACTGATTTTTTTTCCCTTTATTTTTCTCTTGTTTTCCTTAGGTTTCATTTGCTGTTCTTTTTAAAAACTTTTATGGACTTGGGGTCTCACTATGTTGCCCAGGCTAGTCTCAAACTCCTGGCCTTAAGAGATGCTCCCACCTTGGCCTCCCAAAGTGCTGGGATTATAGGAGTGAGTCACCACTCCCAACCTCTTTTTCCATCTTTTTGAGATAAAAGTTTAAATCATTGATTTTTAGCCTTTCGTTTTCTCTAATATGCTTTTATATAGAGTTTATGCTGACAAGTATTCAATTTTAGTGTATATACTATGTATACTAGAGAATGCGAATTCAGTCATTCCTGAGTACAGTGTTCTATATATCAATTGGATTAAAATTGTTAATTGTTCTGTTTCACCTTCTATATCCTTACTGATATTTGTCTGCTCTTTTATTTGCTATTGAGAAAAATGTGTTAAAGTCTTCTGCACTAGGGTTACGGATTTGTCTATTTATTCATAAGCATCTTGTAATTTATTTTAAATTTCAAAATATTAATTAAGGGGACACAAGTTTCTTTGTTATAAGGATATCTTAAAATGAAAAGAAAACTATTAAAATTGTAATACTAAAGTCACATTTGACTTCTGCAATGACAAGAGATTCAAGATAACAAACATCAGTATATATTGAGTATTGTAATTTTACAGTTTTTTCCATTCTTAAAATGTATATACTTTGACTCAGCGCCTGTAGCTAAAGTGGCTAAGGTGCCAGCCACGTACACGGGAGCTGGCAGGTTCAAATCCAGCCCAGGCCCACCAAACAGTAATGACAACTACAACCAAAGAATAGCCAGGCGTTGTGGCAGGCACCTGTAATCCCAGCTACTTGGGAGGCTGAGGTAAGAGAATCACTTAAGTTTGAGGTTACTGTGAGCTGTGACACCACGGCACTCTACCCAGGGTGAGACTGTCTCAAAAACAAACAACAAAAAAATGTGTATACTTTTTTTGGCAGCCTCTGTATAATGCTTAAGTCAGGGCTTTTGGGGTTTCTATCACCAGAATAGTTCATTGTACTCAATAGGTAAGTTTTTATCCTACCTTCCCCCCTTTTTGGTCTTTCATGTCCTTTATAGCACTTTGCACCCAGGTGTACCCATCTATTAGCCCCTCACTTGTTAGTGAGAACATAGGGTATTTGGTTTTCCATTCATGAGAAACTTCACTTAGGATAATCGTTTCCAGTTTCCTCCATGTTGCTACAAATGACACTATTTCGTTCCTCTTTATGCATGCGTACTACTCTGTGGCATAAATATGCCATATTTTCTTTACCCATTCATGAATTGAAGAGTACTCAGGTTGATTCCACATCTTTGCAATTGTGATAAACATTTAAGTGCAGGTGTCTTTTTTTTTTTTTTTTTTTTTTTGAGACAGATTCTCATTTTGTCACCCTTGGTAGAGTGCCATGGTGTCACAGCTCACAGCAACTTCAAACTCTTGGGTTTAAGCAATTATCTTGCCTCAGCCTCCCAAGTAGCTGGGACTACAGGCACCTGCCACAACACCTGATTTTTTTTTATTGTTGTTGTTGTTTAGCAGGCCCGGGCCAATTCGAACCCACCAGCCCTGGTGCATGTGGCCAGTGCCCTTATCACTCAGCTACAGGCGCCAAGCCAGGTGTCTTTTTGATAAAATGACTTCATTTCCTTTGGGTAGATACCAGCAGTGGGATTGCTGGATCAAATGGTAGGTTTGCATTTATTTCTTTGACGCATTTTCCAGACTGTTTTCCATAAAGACTGTACTGGTTTGCAGTCCCAACAGGAGTGTACAATCATCCCTTTCTCTCTAAGTCCACACTACCATCTATTGTTTTTTAACTTTTTCTTCTTTTCTTTTCTTTTTTTTTTTAAAGACAGAGTCATGCTCTGTTACCCCAGGTGGAGTGCAGTGGCATCATTGTAGCTCACTGCAACCTCAAATTCCTGGGCTCAAGTGATCCTCCTGCCTCAGCCTCTTCAGTAGGTGGGACTCCAGGCAAACACCACCATGCCCAGCTAACTTTTCTATTTTTTGCAGAGATGAGGTTTCTTGCTCAGTCTGGTCTCAAACGCCTAAGCTCAAGTGGTCCTCCTGCCTCAGCCTCCCAGAGTGCTAGGATTATAGGCATGAGCCACTGCACCCAGTCTTTTGTAAAACTTTTTAATAATAGCCATTCTGATAGGGGTAAGTGCTCATTGTAGCTATAATCTGCATTTCCCTAATGTTCCCTAATTTTTCCATATGTTTGGCCATTTGTCTGTCTTCTTTTGAAAAGCTTGTTTGTGTCTTTTACCTACTTTTTGATAGAATTTTTTTTCTTGCTGATTTGTTTGAGTTCTTTGTAGAATATGAATATCAGTCCTTTGTTGGATGTATAGTTTGCAAATATTTTCTTTCATTCTATAAGTTGTCTATTTACTCTGCTGATTATTTCCTTGTGCAGAAGCTTTTGAATTTAATTAAGTCCTATTCATTATGTTTATTTTTGTTGTTAACTGTATTTGCCTTTGGGATCTTAGTCATAAATTCTTTGCCTAGGCCAATGTCTAAAAGAGGCTTTCCTACATTTTCTTCTAGAATTCTTATGGTTTCATGCCTTACATTTAAGTATTTGAGTCAGTTTTTTTATATGGCAAGAGATAAGTACCCTGTTTCATTCTTCTGCATGTTATCCAATTTTCCCAGCACCATTTATTGAATAGGGCTTCCTTTCCCCTGTCATGTTGTCATTTGCTTTGTTAAAGGTCAAAAATAAACAACATAATGTTACATCTCAAGGAACTGAAAAAAGAAGAACCACCCAAAGCCAGCAAAAGAGAGGAAATAACTAAGCTCAGAGTAGAACCGAACAAAATGGAAATCAAGGAAACAATACAAATTGATCAATGAAATAAAAAGTTGGTTCTTTCAAAAGATTAACAAAATTGACTATCTACTAGCCAGATTAATCTCAGTAAGAAATGAAAGAGGAAACATTACACATAGCACAGAAATGAAAATGTCACCCATGATTACTACAAAAACCTATTTGCAAACAAACTAAAAAATCTACAGGAAATGTTTGAATTTTTGGAAACCTACAACCTCCTAAACCTGAATCAGGAAGAAACAGAAACCCTGAACAGGCTAATGATAAGTGGTGAGGTTGAAGCAACAATAAAAAAATCTCCGAACAAAAAAACAGCTCCAAACCAGACAAATTCATAGTCGAGTTCTACCAGCCATACCTAGAAGACCTGGTTCCCATTATACATAAGCTATTCAGAACACCTAGAAGGAGGGAATCCTCCCTAACTCAAACTATGAAGCCAGTATCACCCTGAAAGCCAGGAAAGGACACAACAGGAAAAGAAAATTACAAAACAATATCCCTGAATAACAAAGATGCAAAAATCCTCAACAAAATACTTGCAAACCAAATTCAATAGCACATCAAAAAGATAATCCACCATGATCAAGTGAGTTTCATCCCAGGGATGCAAGGATGCTTTAACATATGCACATCAAATCAATAAACACGATTTACCACATAAACAGAAAAATAATGAAGACTACATGATCATCTGAACAGATGTAGAAAAAGCATTTGATAAAATCCAGCACTGTTTTAATGATAAAAACTCTCAAACTCTCAAACTATGGAGGAGGAAGCGGCGGCGGAGCAGCAGCGATTCTCTTACCAACAGAGGCTGGAGGCAGCAGTTCACTATACTGATGCTTGTCTGTGTGAGGAAGTTGCAGTGGACAAAGATGCAGTTCAGCAAACAGACCATTGCAGCAATTTCGGAGATGACCTTTCGACAGTGTGAAAATTTTGCCACAGACCTTGAAATGTTTGCAAGACATGCGAAAAGAACCACAATTAACACTGAAGATGTGAAGCTGTTAGCCAGGAGGAGTAATTCACTGGTAAAACACATTACAGAGGAAAGTGAAGAGATTGCTCATGTTAACCCAGAACAAAAGGCAAAGAAGAAAAAGAAGTTAGAGGATGAAAACAAAAATTTAAATGAGCCAGCAGAGGCTGGAGCAGAGGAAAATGAGAATTAAACTCTCTCAACACATGGAAAATGCAGTTTTTAGCAGTAGAGTCACCTAGAAATACGTATTGTCACAAAAAGAATTTTGAAGGGATAAGTACAAATTAAAAAATAAAAGGCCAGGCTGGTTTTTTTGTCCTAAAAAAAACCTCTCAAACTAGGCATAAAAGGAACATTTCTCAAAATTATAAAAGTCATATGACAAACCACAGCTGACATACTGAAAAGGGAAAATTTGAAAGAACTGGAACAAGACGAAGGTGACCACTTCTATTCAACATAGTATTGAAAATCCTAGCCAGAGCAATCGGGCAAGAGAAGGAAATAAAGGGCATCCAAATTAGGAAAGAGGAGATCAAATTAACCCTGTTTGCTGATGTTATGATCTTACATCTAAAAAATCGTGAAGACTCCACCAAAAGACTCCTGGAATTTATAAATTCAGCAAAGTTTCTAGGTACAAAAATCAATGTATCCAAATCAATAACATTCCTTACACTAAGTATTATTTATATATCAAAAGACAAAAGTTTAGCTCAACCATTCTTACCTCTGCTAAGACTTTCTCTATTCCCTGCTCTGTCCTGAAAAAGTTACTGATCTTCTATGTTCCTATAATATCTTGTGCACACCTTTGTCACAGTCCTTATCAGTCTGTCCTTTGAACTGTATCCGCTTAGTCTCTGAGATCCCTAAGAAAAAACATTGTGTCTACATACAAACATCTGTATCTCTCAGCTCACCAAGGACATTCAATATGCATGTACATGTGATGAATTAATGAAAAAATGAACAGTAACCCAACCAATGGAATACTGTAGGCTGATTTCTTATAAACAAATATAAGGAACCATAAACTCCTAGCAATCAGATTAAAAATATTCTTTTAAAAGACAAACACTGATTACACAAGTGGACTATTTAAGAGAGAACCAGAAGGAAGAATGGAGTATGTATATCTATCAATGCCAATGCAAAGTAAAATTACCACACATTTTAGAAAAATATACAGGGCAAAATGGGGCAGGTAGGGTAGTGATATCTACTTGTGGTTTTGATTTACATTTCTCTAATGATTAATGATGTGGAGCATCTTTTCATGTGCTGGTTGGCCTCAATGTGTCTTTAAGATTAGATATTATTCAGCTCGACAAACCAGTAGCAGTATCTGCAGCAAGATTAATTACAACTTTTCCTTTAGTCATAAGAATCAGACCAGTCTCTTTCTATAAGTTACAGCAACACATAGATCCATTTATCAGGTCAAAAGATTACCTACAAAGTATGTTGTAGAAGCAGGTACTCAAATGCATTGGGCCAAAGGCTTCTTTTTAAGGCTGAAATAGATGTCTGTTGTTTTTAATGATCCCAGCATGCATTCTTCACAGCCCTGGTGATTCAGACAAGACTGCTTCCTCAAACTGGCTTAGCTCCAAGGGTGAGAAGGTAACTCGATGCTGGCTTGTCAGCAAATCTAATTGCTTCTGACCACATGTGATATAAATTAGTAGAATTCAAGTAAATCCTGGGGCTTTTGATAGCACTGGGAAGGAGGAGCTCTCTTTCCATTAGGATTGTTACCAGGGACTCCCAGGAGCAATCCTTCCTTGGAGGGAAGCAGAGCTGAGGGAGAAGTAGAGGTAAGGAGAGGCATAGCTCATAATACTGTCTGAGCCCCTGGATTCACTCGTACAGAAGGCAATTTCTATCCCTAGACATTTCAATTCCATGAGGCAATAAGTAATTTGTTTAAAAGAACCTGAGTTGGGCTTCTGTTATTTGCAACCCAAAGAAATTAATGCACAGTTTAGGAAGTATAATTCACTTCTTTCACTGTTTAATTATCTATCCAATCTTTTCAGTCCAACTGCCACACCATTTTAAAACTCCACATCTCCTCATTTAACAATATAGCAATTAACAAATTAACTCTTTATCTTAGTGTCTTAGCAGGATTCAACACAGCTGACCACTCCCTCCTCCTGTGAACACCTGTCCCATCTTGGCTCCTTTGCCTATGCTGCTGTCTTAACTCTCAGCCTCCTCCTCCCTTGCTCATTTTTTTACTCTCCTCCAGGCTATCCTCAGCAGATCCACAGCCTCAATTGCCATTTAAATACCTATGATTCCCAAACAATAACTCTAATAAAGCCCTCTCTCTGACCTCTTAAGAACCAGGAGTGCTAACTGTTAAACAGTAAAGGAGGTAAAGTGGAACTGACATCTCTGTTTGAGCGTCTCAGAGACACCTCTGATTCAAACTGTCCAAAGCCAGAGCCCTGGTCATCACTCACACCTGCTACCAGGCCTGGCTCTTCTCTAAAGTTCCCTCACCTCAATGAATGAGGCTGCCTCCAGTTAAGTGTCACAAGTCAGAAACCTGGAAGTTTTCCTTTACATCTCTCATTTCTGAACTGCCACTAGTCCTATTGACTTTCACTCCTAAATATCTTTGTAATTAATACATTCCATTCTAGTCCAAGCTACCCTCTTCTTTCTTGATTAAAATACCCTCAAATAGACATCCTATATCCTCCTGCCCACCCTTGCTCTTCTCCAATACTCCAAGAGATGTCATTTTTATCTAAAATATAACTGACACTGTCAGTTCTCTACTTAGAATCCTTCAATAGCTCCTTATTTCTTTCAGGATAAAAACTAAATCTTCTTTACGATCTGCAAGGGCATAATGGGACGGGTGAAGGATATAAACACCTGCTCATCTAACTGATAAACAGAAGACTTCTGAGGATCATAAACTGCCCAGAAATCATAAGGACAATCTAGGCCCTGAAACCTCCTAAGACAAAGATGTATGCAAAACAAGCCTCTGTGCTAGTGAGGCTCTCTCAACTCCTTCCCTACCTCCCCCAGGATGGATCTGGGGCGGAATGAAATTGAAAGAGTGGTCTTCCTAAGTAATGCAACTGTGGAGTCTATAAACATCTACAGCACCTCTCTCTGAGCAGGCTTGGGCTCCAAATGCAGTCTCGCTTTGAGGTTATGCAGGACTGCATTCATCAGCACAATCTCCAAGCGTCTGTTGGCCTGTCTCAATTTCTTTTTCCTCAGAACTCAGCCTGGGAGCCATCTTACCTAAATCTTCCCATGCCTCTGCTTTGATTTTCACCATTTACCTCTCTCAGGGAAATTTATTTCTCTTGTCCTAGATTTTGGAAGATCATAAAAGCTCTTGGTGGGTTATTTTCAGGTCCAAATATTTAGAATACTAATAACCAGAACCTTAATTTTATTGGTAGTTTAAGAGCTATAGAGGGGTAGGTGCAGGGCTCATGCCTATAATCCTATTACTTTGGGAGGCTGAGACAAGAGTTTGAGACCAGCCTGGGCAACATAGCAAGACCCCATTTCTATAAAAAAGTAACAACTTAGTCAAGTGAGGTAGGATGTACCTGCATAGCTGTGCACCTGTAGTACCAGCTACTATGAAGGCTGTGGTGAGTTCAGAAGTTCAAAGTTACAGTGAGCTGTCCCATTGCACTCCAGCATGGGCAACAGAGTGGGATTCTGTCTCTATAAAAAGAAGCTATATAATCTACTCTTTATGTTCAATTCTTTGTTGATAAAACAGACTGTGAGCAAAATATGAAGATGGCTATTGTGTACCTTCAACAGCATCCCATATTCATGAAGTTAGCCCATGTTTCAGTCAGCTCAGGCTGCCCTAACAAAACATCATAGATCAGGGTGGCTTAAATAACAGATATTTATTTCTTAGAGCTCTGGAGCCTGGGGATTCTGAGGTCAAGATGCTGGCAAGTTCAGTATCTGGTGAGGGCTCACTTTTTGGTTTGCAGACCGCTGCCTTCTTGATATATACTCACACAGCCTTTCTTTGGTTCATGCTCTAAGAGGGGAGAGAAAGTTTTATCTTCTTTTTTTTTTATTGTTTGAGATTCATTGAGGGTACAAAGCATTAGGTTACACTGATTGCATTTGTTAGGTAAAATACCTCTTATAATTGTGTCCTGCCCCCAAGAGTTATGCCGTACACCATAATCCCCTCATCCTGCTGCATCCTCCCCTGTCCCCACTTGCTCATTCCCCTACCCCCCACCTTGTATTAGATCATCTACTGCCTTCACATTAGAATTGAGTACATTGGATTCTTGCTTTTCCATTCTTATAATGCTTTACCAAGAATGTGTTCCAACTCATTTCAGATTAATACAAAACATGTAAAGTCTCCATCTTTCTTTAAAGGCTGAATACTATTCCATGGCATACATATACCACAGTTTGTTAATCCATTCCTGGGTTGGTGGGGCACTTAGGTTGTTTCTTTTTCGTGTGTATTGTTTGTTTTTTGGAGACAGGGTTTTGCTCTGTCTTCCTGGCTAGAGTGTAGCTTACAACAACCTCAAACTCATGGGCTCGAGCGGTCCTCCTGCCTCAACCTCTCAAGTTGCTAGGACTATAGGTGTACACTACCATGCCTGGCTACATTTCCTATCTTTTTGTACAGATGGGGTCGTGCTCTTGCTCAGGCCAGTCTCAAATTCCTGGCCTCAAGCAATTGTCCTGCCTTGGCTTATCAAAGTGCTAGGATTATAGACATGGGCCACCCTACCCTTGCCCATTCTTAACTGGGTTATAATTTATTAATTGAACTGTAGACATTCTTTATATACATAGGAAATGAATACTTTGTCTTGAGTTGATTTTGTCTTGTTTTTTAAAAACTTGGTTTATAACACTTTTTCCATGCAGAAAGTTATGATTTTTTTATGTAAGCAAGCTTTATCAATCATTTCTTTTATAGATTCTGGGCTTCTCACTCTGAGACTTTACTTTATGTTTGGTTATGGATTTTATTTGACATATCAAAATTTTACAGTTATATAGTCAATATCTATTGATTTTTAAATCACCAAGGAAAAGATCCTTTCTAAAGTGAAAATGTTACAGAGTCAGTACACAAATTTATATAAGTACTTTCTCACAAACCTATATTGCTTGTGATCTTCCCAGGAGCCTATAATTTTGATGTGGTTATTAGCCTGTCAGGTATAGAGATGAGATTTATAAAACTCATTCATTTATATATATCCCCCTCAAAAGATTTACAATTGTAGTAATAATGATTCTACAAATAAATGGATTTAGGTCTGATAAGGACATATAGACAGGTGAATTAAACTATAATCCTTATCAAACCAAGTATATCTATATTGTTCACAATTAATAATTTCTGATCTAACTTTTGAATTCTTAAATACAGAACTTCCCTTGCACTCATTTCTAGTGGCACTTCAGCCATGTTATATCAGCACCACAGGCATCTTTTTAAACTTTTAATTTTTAGATTTCACAAGTAGTAATAATTATATCAGCACAGTGAACCAGCTGAGTTAGGTATAATGCCACCTCTTGCTATTTCAGTACAGCTTAGACAATACTAAGTGATATTAAAAGCAGAATCAAGACAACATGCAAAAGCTTTTAAGAAACAGAAGGGTCACAGCTCAGAGCCCTATTTCTCAGTTCTCACCGTCTTCCATTATTAGAAAATAGATGTGATAAAAGACCGGATGCAAAAAGTAAGGCTCTTCGCTTCTAAGAAATAACAAAGCTTTCCTTATATTTCATTTATGGAGCCTGCTCCCTAATAATAAATAAATAAATAAATAAATTCCATTTTATGGAAGCCTTCTATATAAAATGACTATATCAATATGAAAACATTTGTTTACAAAAAGGAAAAAATGGGGGGTGGGCAGGTGCACTGGCTCCCACCTATAATCCTAGCATTTTGGGAAGCAAAAGTGGGAGGACTGATTGAGGCCAGGAGTTCGAGACCAGCCTGAGCAAGAGTGAGATCCTGTTCTCTACAAAAACAGAAAAATTAGCAGGGGGTGGTGGCAGGTGCTTATAGTCCCAGCTACTCAGGAGGCTGAGGTGGGAGGATCACTTGAGCCTAACAGTTTGAAGCTGCTATGAGCTATGACGATACCACTGCTTTCTAGCCCAGGCAACAAAGAAAGATACTATCTCAAAAAATAAATAAAATTGGGCAGCACCTGTGGTTCAAAGGAGTAGGGCGCTGGCCCCATATACCGGTGGTAGTGGGTTCAAACCCGGCCCCGGCCAAAAACTGTAAAAAAAAAAAAAAAAAAAAAAAAAATTAAAATAAATAAAATAAATTATTACCATTAAAAAAATAGGCAAAGCAGTGAGAACATCCATTCTTTTCCAATTTGGAAAGAATGTGCCTTGCACAGACCACACTGCTCAGACGTCCTCTTCCAGTGCTCCGTCACTAAGAATAAAAAAGAAAAGGAGAGTCTTTCAGACTAAGAGCATGATGTCACAGTAGTAACAATAACCAAGATCTGATCAGGAATTTTCTGTGAACTCTAACCAGGGTAAGACGGAGGACTGCATATCTTATTTTATAACAGTGAAATTGCTTTCTCTGTTGTCTTGTGATTTTTTTTTGAGGTGAAATTTAAGTTTTTGTGT
>CAUYRH010147952.1:0-25044 GCA_963574655.1 Perodicticus potto | reverse complement strand
TTATCCACAGAAATCACTTCTCTCTCTTGGCTGGGTTCCCAGGATTCAGCTCAATTGTGCAGTTTTGAGAGGTTATCCTCCCTTTTGGATAGGAGCCTTTTTCAGAGGCAGCTTCCAGTCAGCCATCTTGCTCCGCCCCCCGGTTACCATTCTTAAGCTTAACCTCAGCAATGTCCTCCTGACACCACAGTGGATGCGGCACTGATTTACCATCTTTAGGCTTAATCTCAACTCAGTGACGCCATCCTGATGCCAAAGTGGGTGATGCCCTGGGTTACTGTCTTTAAACTTAACCTAAGTGATGTCCTCCTCATGCCACAGTGGGTGTTGATCTGGGTTATCGTATTTAACCTTAACCTCAGTGACATCTTCCTAATGCCACAGTGGGTACTGTCCTGGGTTACTGTCTTTAACCTTAACCTCAGTGATGCCCTCCTGATGCCTCAGGCAGTACGGGCCTAGGTTACTGTCTGTAAGATTAACCTAAGTGCCGTTCTCCTGATGCCACAGTGGGTCCGACCCTGGGTTGCCATCATTAAGCTTAACCTCAGTGATGTCCTCCTGACGCCACAGTGTGTGCTGCCTTTGGTTACCATCTTCAAGCTTAACCTCAGGGACATCCTCCCGATGCCACAGTGTGTGCTACCCTGGGTTACCAACTTTAAGCTTAACCTCAGTTATGTGCACCTAACGCCACAGTGTTTTCTGCCCTTGGTTACCATCTTCAAGCTTAACCTCAGTGACATCCTACTGACGCCACAGGTGGTGTGGCCCTGGGATACCTCCTTTAAACTTAACATCAGTGACGTCCATCTGATGCCACAGGTTTTGCAGCCCTGGGTTACCGTCTTTGAACTTAAACTCAGTGAAGTCCTCCTGACACCTCAGTGGGTGCTGCCCTGGGTTACCGCCTTTTCACTTAACCTCGGTGACGTCCTCCTGACCTCAGTAGGTGCTTTTCTGGTTACCATCTTAAAGCTTAACCTCAGTGGCATCCTCCTGACACCACAGTCGTTGCTACCCTGGGTTTCTATCTTTAACCTTAACCTCAGTGAAATCCCCCTAATGCCACAGGGGGTATAGTGTGGGTTCACCTCTTTACACTTAACATAAGTGCCTTCCTCCTGATGCCACAGAGGGTGCAGCCTTGGGTTATTGTCTTTAAGCTTAACCTCAGTGATGTGCTCCTGATGCAACAGTGTTTGCTGCCTTGGTTACCATCTTCAAGCTTAACCTCAGTGACGTCCTACTGATGCCACAGGTGGTGTGGCCCTGGGATATCTCCTTTATACTTAACATAGTGACATCCTTCTGACGCCGCAGAGGGTGTGGCCTTGGGTTACCATCCTTTAGCTTAACCTCAGTGAAGTCCTCCTGACACCACAGTGGGTTCTGCTCAGTGTTACCATCATTAAGATTAACGTCAGTGATGTCCTCCTGATGGAACAGTGGGTGCTGCGTTGGGTTACCATCTTGAAGGTTAACCTCAGCAATGTCCTCATGATGCCACAGTGGGTCTTGCCATGGGTTACCATCCTTAAGCTTAAGCTTAGTGAAGTCACATGATGCCACAGTGTGTGCTTCCCTGATTTAACATTTTTAAGCTTAACCTGAGTGACGTCCTCCTGAAGGCACAGGGGTTGTGGTCCTGGGTTAACCTATTTAAGCTTAACTTCAGTGCAGTCCTCCTGACACCACATTGGGTGCATACCTGGGTTGCCATCGTTAAGTTTAATCTTAGTGATGTCCTCCTTATGCCACAGTGGGTGCTGCCCTAGGTTACTGACTCTAAGCTTAACTTCAATGACGTCCTTCTGATGTCACAGGTGGTGGTCACCCTGTGTTACCGTCTTTGACCTTAACCTCAGCGATGTCCTCCTTATGCCATAGTGGGTGCTTCCCTAAGTTACTGTCTTTAAGTTTAATCTCAGTGACATCCTCCTGACACGACAGTGGGTGCTGCCCTGAGGTACCCTCTTTAGGTTAACTTCAATGACGTACTCCTGATGCCACAGTCAGTGCTACCCTTGGGTACCATCTTTAAGCTTAACCTCAGTGACGTTATCATGACACCACAGTTGGTGTTGCCCTGTGCTACCAGCTTTAACCTTAAACTCAGTGATGTCATTGTGACATCACAGCAGATGTTGCCCTGGATTACCATCATTAAGCTGAACATAAGTCATGTCAAACTTAACCTCAGTGACGTCTTCCTGATGCGAGAGTGGGTGCTAACCTGGGTTACCATCTTTAAGCTTAAACTCAGTGATGTTATCATGAGACCACAGTGGATGTTGCCCTGGTTTACTGTCTTTACGTTTAACCTCAGTGACGTTCTCCCGCTACAATAGTGGGTGCTGCCCTGGGTTAATGTCTTTAAGTTTAACCTGAGGGACATTATCCTGACACCACAGTGGGTGCTGCCCTGGGTTACCATCTTTTACCTTAAACTCAGTGAGATCCTGCTGACGCCAAAATATGTGCTACCTTGGGTTATCATCTTAAAGCTTAACCTCAGTGACATCCTCCTGACGCCACAGTGGGTGCTACCCTGAGTTACCATCTTTAACCTTAACTTCAATGATGTCCTCCTGATGCCCTAGGTGGTGCGGCCCTGGGTTACTAGCTTTAATCTTAATCTCAGTAACTTTCACCTTACATCACAACGGGTGTTTCCCTGGGTTACCATCTCTAAGCTTAACCTTAGTGACTTTCTCCTGACATCACAATAGGTGTTGCCCTGGGTTACAATTTCTCTAATGTCATCACATTCGGTGTTGCCCTGGGTTACCATCATCCTCCTGACATCACAATTTGGGCTGCCCTGGGTTATCGTCTTTAAGCTTAACCTAAGTGACATCCTCCTGATGCCACAGTGGTTTCTGCTCTGTGTTACCGTCATTAAGCTTAACCTCATTGATATCCTCCTGATGGGACAGGGGGTGCTGCCTTGAGTTACCATCTTTAAGGAAACCTCAGTGACGTCCTCATGATGACACAGTTGGTGGTGTCTTGGGTTCCCATCCTTAAGTTTAACCTCAGTGATGTCCTCCTGACGCCATAGGGTTTGCTGCCCTGGGTTACCGTCTTTAAGCTTAACCTCAGTGACGTCCTCCTGATGCCATAGGGTTTGATGCTCTGGGTTACCATCTTTAACCTTAACCTCAGTGCTGTCCACCTGATGCCACAATGGTTGGTACCCATGCTTACTGTTCTTAAGCTTAACATCAGTGAAGTCCTCCTCACACCACTGGTGGTGCGGCCCTGGGTTATCGTCTTTTCAGTTAACCTCAGTGACATCCTCCTGACCTCAATGTAGGTGCTTCCCTAGGTTACCATCTTATAGCTTAACCTCAGTGGCGTCCTCCTGATGCCACAGTCGGTGCTACCCTGGTTTACCATCTTTAAGCTTAACCTCAGTGACGTCCTCCTGACGTCACAGTGGGTGTTGACCTGGGTTACCATCTTCCTCCTGACATCACAATGTGTGTTGCCTTGGGTTAAAATGTTTAAGATTAACCTTAGTGACTTCCTCCTCACATCACAATGGGTGTTGCCATGGGTTACCATCTTTAAGCTTAACCTTAGTGACTTCCTCCTGACATCACAATGGGTGTTGGCCTGGATACCATTGTTAAGCTAACCTCACTGATCCCCTCCTTACATAATGGTGGTTGTTGCCCTGGAATACCATCTTTAAACTTACCCTCAGTGAAGTCCTCCTGATGCCACAGTGGGCACTGTCCTATGTTACTGGCTTAAGCTTGACCTCGGTACCGCAATCCTGACGTCATAGTGGGTGTTGCCTTGGGTTACCATCTTTAAGCTTAACCTTAGTGACGTGCTCTTGACACCACAATGGATGTTGGCCTAGGTTACCATCTTCTTCCTGACACCACAATGGGTGATTCCCTGGGTTGCCATTTTTAAGCTTACCCACTGTGTAGTCCTCCTGAGCCACAGCGGGTGCAGCCCTGTGTTATCACCCTTAACCTCACCTTCAGTGATGTCCTCCTGAAGCCACAGTGGGTCTGGCCCTGGGTTACCATCCTTAGGCTTAACCTCAGTGATGTCATCCTGATCCACAGTGGGTGGTGCCCTGGGTTACCATCTTTAAGCTTAACCTCAGTGATGTCATCGTGACTCCACAGTGGGTATTGCCCTGGGTTACCATTGTTAAGCTTAACCTAAGTGACATCAGGCTTAACTTCAGTGATGTCCTCCTGGTGCCACAGTGGGTACGGCCCTTGGTTACCGTCCTGAAGCTTAATCTCAGTGTCATCCTCCTTATGCCACAGTGGGTGCTGCCCTGGGTTACCATCTTTAAGTTTACCCTCAGTGAAGTCCTCCTGACGCCACAGTGGATGTGGCCCTGGGTTACCATCATTTAGCTTAACCTCAGAGATGTCCTCCTGAAGCCACTGTGGCTGTTTCACTGTGTTACCATCATTCAGCTTAACCTAAGTGACGTCCTACTGATGCCACAGTGGATGTTGTCCTGGGTTACCAACCTTAAGGTTAACCTCCGTGACGTCTTCCTGACGCCACAGTGTGTGTTGCCCTGGGTTACTATCCTTTAGCTGAACATCAGTGACATCCTCCTGATGCCACAGTGGGTGTTGTTCTGGGTTACTATCTTCTTCCTGACATCACATTGTGTGCTGCCCTGGGTTACCTTCATTAAGCTTAACCTCAGTGATGTCCTCCTGATGCCACAGTGCATGCTATCCTGGGTCACCATCCTTAAGCTTAACCTAAGTGACGTCCTCAAGACTGCACGGTGGGCGTTGCCCTGGGTTATCATCATTAAGATTAATGTAAGTGATGTCCTCTTGATGCCACAGTAGGCGTTGGCCCTGGTCACCATCCTTAAGGTTAACTTCAGTGATATCCTCCTGACACAACAGTGGGCATTGCCCTGGTTTACCATCCCTAAGCTTAACTTCAGTGACGTCCTCCTGACACCACAGTTGGTGTTGCCCTGGGTTACCATCTGTAAGCTTACCCTCAGGGACGTCCTCCTGACACCACAGTGGGCGTTGCCTTAGGTTACCATCTGTAAACTTACCCTCAGGAATGTCTCCCGATGCCACAGTGAGCGTTGCCCTGGGATACCATCTGTAAGCTTACCCTCAGTGATGTCCTCCTGATGTTACAATGGGTGTTGCCCTGAGTTACCATCTGTAAGCTTAACCTCAATTACGTCCTACTGACTGTACTGTGGGTGTTGCCCTTGGTTACTCTCTGTAAGTTTAACCTCAGTGAAGTCCTCCAGACACCACAGTGGGTGTTGCCCTTGGTTACCAAGTATAAGCTTAAAGTTGGTGACATCCTCCTGAGTTCACAGTGGGTGTTGCCTGGGTTACCATCCTTAAACTTACCTCAGTGCCTTCCTCCTGAAGCCACACTGGGTGTTTCTCTGTGTTACCATCCTTAAGCTGAACCTCAGTATCATCCTCCTGAAGCCACAGCGGGTGTTGCCCTGGATTACCATCGTTAAACTTAACCTCAATGCCATCTTCCAGATGCCACAGTGGGTGTTGCCTGGGTTACCATCATTTATCTTAACCTCAGGGATGTCCTTCTGATGCCACAGTGGATATTGCATTGGTTTAACATGTTTAAGCTTAACCTCAGTGATGGCCTCCTGAAGCCACAGTGGGTGTTGACCTGTGTTACCATCCATAAGCTTTACCTCAGTTCGTCCTTCTGATGCTACAGTGGGTTTTGCCCTGGATTACCATCTCTAAACTTAAACTCAGTGATGTGCTTCTGATGGCACAGTGGGTGTTGCCCTGGGTTACCATCCTTTAGCTTAACCTCGGTGACATCCTCCTGACGTCACAGTGAGCGTTGCCCTGGGTTAACATCTGTAAGCTTAACCTTCATGACTTTTATGCTTAACATCAGTGTCGTCGTCCTGATGCAACACGGTTAAGCTTAACGTCATTGTCATTAGGTGTTGCCTTCATTAAGCTTAACGTCAGTGATGTTGTCTTGATGCCACAGTGGGTGTTGCCCTTGGGTACCATCTTTAAGTTTAACCTCTGTGGCTTTGTCCTCTGGTAACAGTGGGTGTTTTCCTGGGTTACCATATTTAAGCTTTAACATGGTGACATCCTCCTGATGCCACAATGTTTGTTGCTCTGTGTTAGCATTGTTAATATTGACCACGGTGATGACCACCAGAATCCACGATGGGTGTTGCACTGGGTTACCATCCTTAACCTTGAGCTCTGTGATGTCATGCTGACATCATGGTAGTTGTTGCCCTGGGTTACCATCTTTAAACTTGGCCTCAGTGGCAACAACCTGACACCAAATTGGGTTTTGCCCTGGGTTACCATCTTTACGAATAACCTCATTGGTGTTGTCCTGACACCACAGTGAGTGTTATCCTGGGTTACCATTTTTATGCTTAACCTCAGTCGCAATGTCCTGATGTCACAGTGGGTTTTGCCCTGGGTTACAATTTTTCAGCTTAACCGTGGTGACTTCTTCCTGACACAACAATTGGTGTTGCTCTGGGTTACCATCTTCCTCCTGACATTACAATGGGTGTTGCCTTGGGTTACCATCTTCAAGCTTAACCTTAGTGACTTCCCTCTGACACAATAATGGGTGTTGCCTGTGTTAACATATTCCTACTGACATTACAATGGTTGTTTCCCTGGGAAACCATCTTTAAGCTTAACCTTAGTGACGTCCTCCTGACATCACAATGGGTGTTGCCCTGCATCACCATCTTCCTCCTGACATCAAAATGGGTGTTTCTCTGGGTTATCATCCTCCTCCTCCTTAGTGACATCATTCTCACATCACAATGTGTGTTTCCCTGGTTTACCATCTTTAACCTTACCCTTAGTGACTTCCTCTTGACATTGCAATGGGTGTTGGCCTAGATTCCATCGTTAAACTTAATCTCACTGACGTCCTCCTAGGGTGGGGGTTGCCCTGGTTTACCGTCTTTAAGCTTACCCTCAGTGATGTCCTCCTGATGTTACACTGGGTGTTGCCCTGGGTTAACTTCTTTATGAGTAACATCATTGACATGCTCCTTAGGTCACAGTGGGTGTCACCCTGGGTTAACCTTTTTATGCTTAACCCCAGTGATGTCCTCCTGACCTCACACTTGGTTTTGCCCAGGGTTAGCATCTTAAACTTAACCTCAGTGACATCCTCCTGATGGCACAGTGGGTGTTGCCTTGGGTTACAGTCTTTAAGCTGAACCTCAGTGACGTCCTCCTCATGCCACATTGGGTGTTGCTGGGTGTTACCAGCTTTCAGATTAACATCAGTGACGTCCTCCTGACACCACAGTAGGTGTTGTCCTGGGTTACCATCATTAAGCTTAACCTCAATGACGTCATCCTGATGTCACAGTGGGTGTTGGCCTGGGTTACCATCTTTATGCTTAACCTCAGTGAAGTCCTCATGATGTCACAGTGGGTGTTGCCCTGGGTTACCATCTTTAAGCTTTACCTCATTGACGTACTCCTGTCGTCACAGTGGGTGTCTCTCTGGCTTACCATCTTTAAGTTTACACTCAGTGAAGCCCTCCTGATGCCACAGTGGGTGCAGCCTAAGGAGCTCTCTTACTGTGGTCTCTTTGGGGAGGAATGAATGAGTCAGGATAAGCAGGCTTGGGACTGTTTAGTTTGAATAATGTCTGTGGGTCTGAAGTGTAGGGGTTGTCCAGGGATGTCTGCGACCTGGCCATGGAGTGATAAGGGGAAGGAAATAGTGGCCCAGATTGAAAGAACCCAATATAGGAGGTGGAGAGGGCACTGTGGACTGGCTAGTTTGCATAAGAAAAGCCTGAGTTGAGGCAAGAATTCCCTGGAGGGGGGCAGTATCTCAGGAGTCTGCAAAACCCCAGGATTTCAAAGGGTGAGAATTACATAAAATAGAAAGGCATGGCTAATACATGTTTTTGCAAAACAATTCCCTTATTATATAATAATTTTCTCTTATGGACATTCAATCTAGAGACATTATTTCAAAACTAGATTGGCGGTAGAAAGTAAAAATGAGGGGTAAGTTCCAAAACAATGTTTTTATGTATGTATGTATTGAGACAGAGTCTCACTTTTTTGTCCTAGGTAGAGGGCCCTTGCATTATAGATGACAGCAACCTCAATGTTTTGGGCTCAAGCGAACTTGCCTAGCTGGGACTACAGGAGCCTGCACAATGCCTGGTTATTTTCTAATGTTAAGAGACTGGGGTCTCACTCTTTCTCCAGCTGGTCGTCAACTTAACTCAGGCAATCCACCTTCCTGGGCCTCCCAGAGTGCTAGGATTACAGAGATGAAAAATTACGCCTGGCCCAAGAGGAAGGTTTTTAAAATATCCCAACTTCAAGCACTGGCTCACACCTGCAATCCTAATATTCTGGGAGGCTGAGATGGGTGGATTTCTTGAGCTCAAGAGTTCAAGACCACCCTGAGCAAGATTGAGACCTTCACCCAAATAAAGTCAATACCTACTAGCAGTCACTTTCATCTTCCCCACAACCCTCCTCCACCTTCCCTCTAACCCTAGCAAACAATTTAGTTACTGTACATGTTTTCTTATAAGTTGAATCGTACTGTATGTGGTCTTTTGTAACTGGCTTTTCCTCCTTATCATAATGATTTTAGGAGTCATTCATATTGTAACATAAATGTGCACTTCATTCCTTTTGATTGTTAAAAAATATTTCATCAGGGTGGTGCCTGTGGCTCAGGGGGCAGGGCCCTGGCCCAATACTGAGGGTGGCGGGTTCAAACCCAGCCCCAGCCAAACTGCAAAAATAAAAGCAAATAGTCAGGCATTGTGACCGGCACCTGAGGTACCAGCTACTTGGGAGGATGCGGCAAGGGAATCACCTAGGCGAGGAGTTGGAGGTTGCTGTGAGTTGTGTGACGCCATGGCACTCTACCAAGGGTGACAGAGTGAGACTCTGTCTCTACAAAAAAAGAAAAAAAATTCCATCATATGAATATAGTACATTATATCTATCCAATCATCTGTAGATGTCCTTGATGCTACTGAAGAAATTCCCTTCTACTCTTAGTTTTTAAAATGATTGTAATCTTGAAGATGTGTTGCATCTATCAAATGCCTTTTCTGTGTCTGTTGAGATGATTTGTGGGTTTTGTTATTTATTCTGTTAAGGTGGTGAATTCTATGTGTTGATTTTCCCATATAGCACTAGACTTACATTCTTGGTAATAAATCCCACTTGGTCAACATATATAAAATATTTTGCATGCTCCCAGACTTTTTCTGCACATGTATAGTATATCTTGTATATTGGAAACAGTGTTTCCCCATTTGCCATCATAACTCACAGCAAAGCATGCTCCTTAGCTCAAGTGATCCTCCTGCCTTCAGCCTTCTCAGCAGCTAGAACTACAGGCACATGCCACCACGCCTGACTAAGTTTTGCACTTTTTACCACAAATGGGGCCTCACTATGTTTCTCAGGGTGTTCTGGAACCCCTGGCCTCAAATGATCCTTCTGCATAGGCCTTCCAAAGGTATAAGCTATGGTTCTCAACCATGTGTGTGTATATATGTTTATACAGAGAGAGAGAGAGACTGAGTTTCACTTTGTTGCCCCTGGTAGAGTGCCGGGGTGTCATATCTCACAGCCACCCCAGACTCTTGGACTAAAGCAAGTTCCTTGCCTCAGCCTCCTGAGTAGCTGTGACTACAGTTGACCATTGTGACTCCCAGCTATTTTTAGCAGCTGGGTCTCCTAGCTCAGACGATCTCCAGCTTCTGAACTCATGTGATCCACCTTACTTGGCCTCCCAGAGTGCTGGGATTACAGGCATCAGCCACTTTCACCTGGCCTCATGCTTATATTTTGAGGATTTTTCTCTATTTATATAATAGATAATAGCCAATAGCCCATAGATTTAAAAAATAACAGCTCTATTAAGATATAATTCACACATTCCACAATTCACCCCTTTAAAGTATAGCATTCAAGAGTATACTTTCAGGGATCACTTGTATAGTTTGCTAGTTTGCTACTAAAGAAGTTTACCTGAATGTGTAGAACAGGGAGAGAGAGAGGAAGAGAAGACAGAAAGGGAAGAAAGGGAAGAAAGAAAGATAAAAGGGAGAGAAAAAAAGAGAGAGAAATGGAGGAAAGAAGAAAGGGCAAGAAGGACAGAGGCAGGGATGGAGGGAAACAAGACAGAGAAAGTGGCCCAGAATCATGGCTCTCACCTATAATCCTAGAACTCTGAGACGTTAAAGCAAGTGGATTGCTTGAATTTAGGGATTCAGTGAGCAGCCTGAGCAAGAGTCAGACCCTATCTCTATTAAAAAAGAGACAAACTAGCCAGGTGTTTTGATTGGCACCTGTAGTTCCCAGGTACTTTGGAGGCTGAGGCAGGATATTTGCTTGAACCCAGGAATGTGATGTTGGTGTGAGCTAGGCTGATGCCATGACACTCTAGCCTGGATGACAGAGGGAGACTTTATCTCAAAAATACACATGCAAAGGCACATATACAAACAAAACACATTTTAATCTCAAAAAGCAATTCTATGCCCTCTACTATCACCTCTCCACTCAAAACTTTTGCCCCCCATCCCTAAGTGACCAATCATCTACCATCTCTGTAGATTTGCTTATTCTCAACATTTTGTGAAAAGAGAACTATAAAATATGTGGCCTCTAGGGTTTGCCTGCTTCCACTTAGTGTAGTGTTCTCACAGTCCTTCCATCCTGCAGCATGAATCAGCACTTAATTCCTTTTTAAGACTTAATAATACACCATTGTTTATACATACTACATTTTAGCTATCAGTTTATCAGTTCATGAACATTTTGGCTACTGTGGGTAATGATGATATAAATATTTACGTGCAAGTGTTTGTGTGGACATCCTTTTGAGAAGCTGATGAATAATGTAAGAATTATTTACTTATTCATTTATTTATTTATTCTGAGGCACAGTCTCACTCTGTCACCCTGGGTAGAGTGTCCTGGCGGGCTAGGATTTTCTATTTTTACTTGGGAGGGGATCTTACTCTTGCTCAGGATGGTCTCTAATTCCTAATCTCAAGCAGTCCATTCTCCTCAGCCTTGCAGAGAACTAGGATTACAGGTGTGAGCCATTGTGCCCGCTTGGAAAATTTTTAATGCATATATGCACATACATAGAAAAATTCAGACACTTGGAAGAAACTTAGGGTGCTGCCCCTAAACCCAGAGAAAAGGATATCTATATCTTCCACTTTCACATGTATTTGCGATTCAACTGTTTTCCATCATCAAACCATATCAGGTCCTGCCTAAAACTCTCCAATGCATTGTCTTTTATTTAAAATCGAAAACAATGACCAGCCAAAGCCAGTAGTCCACAAGATATGGCTACTTTGCTCTCATCACTTACTACTTTCCTCCTCAGTGGCTGTACACTAGATCCACAGGGTTATTTTTCATTCTTTCTCTATCCTCCTTCCCTTTTCACATCTCAGAGAAGTCAGTTACCCTCCATTTTTCACCCCTCAATGAGGCATTCCCCTATGTTCTAACCTTACCTCATGACAAATGACATACATTGATTTGGAGGTAGTAGGAGAACTGATTTAGGTGTGTGAGAAATTCATTCAAACATTCTTTTTTTGACACAGTTTAAAGAGAATATTTTCCAGTAAGCATTTTGCAAGCGAAAAAGAGCAGTCTTTATTTAGTACAGAACAAAGATGTTTTCCAAGATTACAAAGACACTGGTCCTCTTTTACAAAGTTCCTATCCGGCTTTCTTCTCTGGTTTGCCTATGCAAATGAAGGACACAAAATTGCTCAGTTCTGATTTCAGTCTACATTTGCTAAGTTCTGATTAGTCAACACAAGCCCCATTCAATTGGTAGGTTCAGGCAATGGTAAGCAGGAGCAGACAGTTAGGAAAGTCCTGAAATTAAGAATATCCCCCCCGCTCTGGGAATGCAGAGTAAATGTGTAACCTGTAGTTAGCAAATGGCCAATTAGCTCTATTTTTAAATTAGGAAAAGTTAGCCACTCAGGACCCATCTTGAAGGATGTATTCTTTGAGTGTTCACATAGGATACATATGATTGCATTTAGGGCCCATCCACATAATCCACAATAAACTTCTCTCAAGATCCATAATGTGTGGCTAGACACAGTGGCTCACTCCGGTAATCCTACTAATCTGGGAGGCCAAAGTACAATTGCTTGTGCTTACAAGTTCGAGACCAGCCTAAAGACCTTCAAGACCCCATCTCTAAAACTAACCGAATGTTGTGGTGACCACCTATAGTCCCAGCTACTAGGGGGCCTGAGGAAAGAGAATCACTTGATCCTAAGATTTTGAGGTTACTGTGAGGTACAATGCTCACAGTACAGCACTCTAACAAGGGTGACAAGTGAGACTGTGTCTCAAAAAAAAAGTATTTTTTTCCTTGCTATATTTCTTGATATTATTAAAGTTCATGAATATCATTTTCCAGATCCTATAAGACTCATGGAGACCCTGGACAGACCAGAATGGTGAAAGGGCCTGTGAAGAAAGTGTGAACTCCTGGCTTAGAGTAGGCACAAAGAGAAGGAGGATGTGTGTAGGGTTGGCACAGGAAGGGCCCTTACTGTGAAGAGCAGGGCTGGGATTGGGGTTCAGCGCTTCATGTGGATCATGGCCAGCACACTGGGAAGGTGGCCTTCTCTGGCTCCAGGAAAGAACAACTGGGAAGAGGTGAAGAGACACCCATTAACTTCTCCAAATGTGGACAGAGCAATGGAAATGGGCTTCACCCAGGCCATAACCCCAAGGATCTTCTCTCCAAAAGTCACAGCAACTGTGTTGGACACCAGCAGCTCCTGGGGGGACATTGCAGTGACATAAGTGAGATTGGCAAAGACATACACAACTGTGACCAGTGGGATGGAGATGAAGATGGCTCTGGGACAAGTTCCTCAGTCATGTAATTAAGAACGTTCCAGCCTCCATAGGCAAAGGAGCCCTGAAGGAAGCCCAGTGCGATGAGGCCAATGCCAGGTTTTTGGAAATTCTCAAATGCATTCTTTGGCTCCAGCCAGAAGGATTCTCCTTTGCATATCTGCACAGCCCCCATGATAATGATCAGGGCAAAGGCCAGGAGCTTCCCAGCAGTGAAGATGTATTGAACCCAGGTGGCTCACCTCACACTGGAACAGTTTACCCATGTCAGGAACACTTTTTCAGGGACATGCACTTCTCTGCCACCAGTCCCTGGCCAGCTCCCCTGGACTCCCTCCCCTCTGGGCAGGAGAAAAAGCACCAAGAGCCTGTAGGAAGCCCTCTGGTGCCACTGTGGGAGATGTAATAAAGAAGAAATCTTTTTTTTTTTTTTTTTTTTTGAGACAGAGCCTCAAGCTGTCACCCTGGATAGAGTGCCATGGCATCACAGCTCACAGCAACCTCCAATTCCTAGGCTCAAGCGAGTCTCCTGCCTCTGCCCCCCAAGTATCTGGGACTACAGGCACCCACCACAACGCCGGGCCATTTTTTGGTTTCAGCCACCATTGTTGTTTGGTGGGCCTGGGCTGGATTCGAACCCACCAGCTCAGGTGTATGTGGCTGGTGCCTTAACCCATTGAGCCACCAGCGCTACACTGAAAAAATCTTTTATGTGATGGACTTCCTTTCCTTCGCCAAGATATGTAGAGTACAACTTGACTACTTGCATCCTACACTTCTCAGATTGGATGGCATTTGGCATTTCTGCTCCTTGAGTTTTTGTCTGTAAAGAAGCTTGTGGGCCAAGAAACTGCATTTGATCTTAGCCAAAAAGCAGAGAGGCGATTGTTTGCAGAGAAACTGAACATGACTCTAGAAGAAGCTGAAAGGGAGACGTGAATTTATTCACATGTTTGTGCATATGACTAAATGCCAGGATCGATTCTAAAATATGTTGTGTGGTTATGGGTAAAAGTGCAGGCTAATCCTCTCAGCAATGGATTTAAAAGCCCAAAAAGCTTTCATTTGTTTGTTGGGGATGGGACAGAGTCTCACCCTGTTGCCCAGGCTAGAGAGTTAGTGCATTCACAGGCTAGAGTGCATCATAATTCATAGCAAACTCAAACTCCTGGGTTCTAGCTCCTCCTGTCTTAGTCTCCTGAGTAACAGGGACTACTTGCGTCTGCCAGGACACCAGGCTAATTTTTATATTTTTTAAAAGAGACTTGTTCTTGCTCTTGCTCAGGCTCATCTCAAATTCCTGAATTAATGGGATACTCCCACCTCAGCGTTCTTGATTCTTAGGATTACAGGCCTGATCCACCACTGGCACTCAGCTCAAAAGCCTTTCTTTTAGAAGTGGAATGATGGCCATATAGAAGAAACTTAATTAGTATAGCTGGTCAGAGGGTATTAATTAGGCAACTCAAGACTCTGGCTTCTATTGAAGAACTGTAAAGAAAAGTGAAAAAAATATAGAAAAAAAGGTGAAATAATAAAACCATTATGTAAGGGGTGACATACATTTTAGAAACAAATATTGAGTCTACATTTGGAGAGTCTAAATTAAATTGTCTATGATTCATTTTATTTGGCTTTGCATTTTCTTGTACATGCAATTGTGTATTTTCTTAACTTTTGCTTTTGAAAAAACATGTTGCAAAAATAATACAGAGAGGTCCATGTAGGCCAAACTCAGTTTCCCCATTTTTTCATCTTTTATTACTGAATGAAAATCAAGATATTGACATCATACAACATATATAAGCAGTTTTGCCCTATTTGATCACTTGTAGATTGACATCACCAATCAATCAATCAATCAAGATACAAAGTGGCTCACACCTCTAATCTTAGCACTGTGGGAACCTGAGGAGGGAGGATTCTTTGACCTCAGGAGTTCAAGACCAGCCTTAGAATAAGGAAGACTCCCATCTATACTAAAAATAGAAAAATTAGAGTGGTGGCCAGCCTTTGTAGTCACAGCTACCTAGGAGGCTTAGTTTGGAAGATCACTTGAACCCAGGAGTCTGAGGTTGCTGTGATCTAGGCTGATACGATGGCACTGTAGCCCTGAGAGAGTGAGACTCTGCCTTAAAACAAAAAAAGATACATTAATGTCACCATCACAAAGATCTTTCTCATGCTACTCTTTTATAGCCATACCTAACCGTACCAGCTCTAACTCCTGGAAATCGCTAATCTGTTCATCTTTATAATTCTACCACTATGATGATGTTATATAAGTGGAATTTATACATTATGCGACCTTTGAGATCACTCACTACCTTTCATTCATCACAATTCCCATGTAACCCCATCTGAGTTGTCACGTATAGCAGTAGTTTTTTTTCCTCTTCATTGTTGGATGGTATTCCATGGTATTTTGTTTCATTTTTTAATTTATTTTTTTTTTACTGCAAGTTAATATGAGTGCATAGATTGTTAGGTTACATTGTTCTCACTTTCCTCCCACCCCCTTAGGCCTTACCCACTTTATTTTATTTTATTTTTTATGGTTTAAAAATATTTTTATTTTTTATTTATTTTATTTAATTTAATTAATTAATTAATTATTTATTTTTAATTTTTTTTTAATAGCATCATTTATTTTGGTAGTAGTCAATATCCTGAATTTATTAAGCACAAATTGTTTAAATCACAAAACAGGGAACTTGAAGGTTTACATCATAGCTGTGTACATTAGTGCAATCATGGGGTACAATGTGCTGGCTTCATATACAATCAGAAATATTTTCATCCAACTGTTCGACATAATCTTCATGGGATTTTCTTGGTTATTGTGAAAACATATGTATTGTGCATTTAGTAAGTTTTACCTGTATCCTTCTAAGATGCACCATGAGTGAAAAGAGGGTAAATGGTGGGATCACATTGTTCTCACTTTTAAGGTAAAGTTGAAGTTGCAGAAGAGGCCTTCACCAGGGGCCTTGGTGAACACCCTGACATTGTGCACATTAGGTGAGATCCTCCCAATTACCCTCCCTTCTGCCAAGGCTCTCTCTATCTTACCTCTCCATCCCTCTTTTTTCCTCCCCTTCCTAGACTATATTTGTGTTTTATTGTTCCTGTGGGCATTTAATTGTTTATATATTGCTTTCATATCACATT
Source organism: Perodicticus potto (assembly GCA_963574655.1). Classification (NCBI taxonomy): domain Eukaryota; kingdom Metazoa; phylum Chordata; class Mammalia; order Primates; family Lorisidae; genus Perodicticus; species Perodicticus potto. Next base: position 8,950 of record CAUYRH010147952.1, on the reverse strand, counting down.
AGTATTGAGTATATGGGATTTTTTTTTCCATTTTTGAGATTCTTTACTAAGAAGAATATTTTTCAACTCCATCCAGGCGGACTGAAAAGATATAATGTCTCCATCTTTTCTTATGGATGAATAGTACTCCGTGCATACACCATAGTTTGTTAATCCTTAATGAACTGATGGACGTTTGGGTTGCTTCCTCGACTTGGCAATTATGAATTGAGCTGTAATAAATATTCTGGTGCAAATGTCTTTGTGGTGTAATGATTTTTTTTTTTTTCTGGGTAGATACCTAGTAATTGAATTACAAGATCAAAAACAAGGTTGATTTTCAGTTCTTTAAGAATTCTCCATACTTCTTTGCATAAAAGTTCTATTAGTTTGTAATCCGTCCAGCAGTGTCGAAGTGTTCTCTTCTCTCCACATCCACCCCAGCACATCCAGATTTGGGACTTTGTGATGTGGGGTAATCTCACAGGAGTTAGCTGATATTTGAGTGGTTTTGAATTGCATTTCTCTGATGACTAAAGACAATGTGTAATTTTCATATGTTTGTTGCCCATTCATCTGTTATCTTCAGAAAAGTTTCTGCTCACATCTCTTGCCCACTTATAAATAGGGTTATTTGCTCTGTTCTTATAGATTAATTTGAGTTGTTTGTAGATTCTGGTTATCATACCTTTGTCAGATTTGAAACATGCAAAAGTCTCCCATTCCTAAGGCTGTCTGTTTACTTTGGATGTGGTAACCTTAGGTGTGCAGAAGTTTTATAGCTTTATCAGAATTCCTTTATTTATTTTTAGTGTTGCTGCAATTGCTGGAGGCATCTTCTGCATAAAATGTTTTTCCAGGCCAAGTGTTTTCAAGAGTTTTCCTCACACTCTCTTCTAGAAATTTTATAGTTTTGTGTCTTAAATTTAAATCTTTTATCCAGTGAGAATCATTTTTTGTCAATGTTGAGAGGTATGCTTTCTGTTTCAGACTTGTACATGTGGCTAACCAGTTCTCCAAACACCATTTATTAAATAGGAACTTTTTTTTTTTTTTTTTTTTTTGCCCAGTGAATGGTTTTGTTTAGTTTATGAAAGATCGAAAACCTATATGTGGCTAGGTTCATATTTACATTCTCTACCCTATTCTATACATCTACGTCTCTCTTTTTGCCTCAGTACCATGCTGTTAGAATCACTATCAACTTGTAATATAATGTGAAGTCTGGTACTGTATTGCCTACAGATTTCCTTTTATTTCTAAGAATTGGACTGACTATTTGGTTGTTTTCTGGTTCCACATGAAACTTAGTACTGTTTTTCAAAGTTTTTCAAAGTATAATATTAGTGTTTGATGAGGGTTACATTAAATCTATAGGTTGCTTTTGGCAGTATGGGAATTTTAGTAATGTTGACTCTTCCCAGCCATGAGCATGGTTAGGATCTTCTGCTATTTCTTTTCTCAGGGTTTCATGCCTCTCTTCATAGAGCGGTTTTACTTCCTTTCTTAGAGGTAGTCCCAGGTATTTCATCTTTAAGCTACTGTAACAGGTATAGATTCTTTGACTTTATTCTCAGCTTGGCAGTTATTGGGCATACATGAAGGCTACTTGTTTGTGAGCAATGATTTTGTATCCCAATAAGCTGTAATTTCCCTTGATCACTTCTAAGAGTTTTGTAGTTGATTCCCTGGGGTTTTCCAGGTATAAGATCATGTCATCTGTACAGAGAAAGAGTTTGAGCTCCTCTGTCCCCATTTTAATACCTTAGATCTCCTTCTGTTGCCTGATTTTGATGACTAGGACTTCCAGCATTATGTTGAATAGCAGTGGAAAGTGGGCATTCTTGTCTTGTTCCAGATCTGAGTGGAAATACGTTCAGTTTGATTAAATTCCATATGCTATTTGCTGTGGGTTTGTTGGAGATGGCCTCTATTAGTTTATGAAATGTCCTACCTAAGACTGTTTTATAAAGAATTCCTTTATTTTTTTGAAACAGAATTTCATTTGGTTGTGCTCTGGGTAGAGTATCGTGGCATCACAGCTCACAGCAACCTCAAATTCCAGGCTAAAGTGGTTCACTTGCCTCAACTTCCCAAGTAGGTAGGACTAAGGAGACCATCACAATGTCCAGCTATTTTTCAGAGACGGGATCTGGCTCTTTATAAGGCTGGTCTTACACTTGTAAGCTCAAGTATTCCACCTACCTTTGCCTCCAAGAATGCTAGGATTACATGTGTGAGCCACTACACATGGCCCTTTCTTAAGCATTCTTATCAAGAAAGGATATTGGATATTGCCAAAAGTCTTTTCTGCATGGAGAGAATCATATGCACATTGTCTTTGATTTTGTTTATGTGGTGAATTATATTTATGGATTAACATATGTAGAACCAACCTTGCATCCCTGGGATAAATACTACTTGATTTTGATGTATAATTTCTTTAATGTGTCACAGTATTCTCCCTGCAAAGGTCTTATTGAATATTTTTTCAGTCCTATTCATTAATGATACTAGTCTATAAATTCATTTTTTTCATTAGGTCCTTTCCTGGTTTGGGGATCAGGGTGATATTTGCTTAGTAGAATGAATTGGGGAAGATCCCTTCCTCCTCTATGTTTTGGAATAGATCATGCAATATAGGTAGTAGTTCTTATTTGAAGGTTTGGTAGGATTCCGGTGTGAAACCATCTGGTCCAGGGATTTTCCTTTTTGGAAGATTTTATATAGCTGGCTGGGCACAGTGGATTATAGTCCACTCACACCTGTAGTCCTAGCACTCTGGGAGGTCAGAGTCAGTGGATCGCCTGAGCAAAGGAGTTCGAGACAATCCTGAGCAACGGCCAGACACTACCACCCCCACTAAAATTGAAAAATGATCTGGACATTATGATGGGTTCCTGTAGTTCTAGATACTCAGGTGGTTTAGGGAAGAGGATCACTTGAGCTCACAGGTTTAAGGTTGATGTGAGGTATGACACCATGCTTCTCTTCCCAGGGTGACAGAATAAGACTGTGTAAAAAAAAAAAAATGTTTTCATCTGGTATGCACTGGTAGAGGCTTGTAGAAATCATATGTACAGGCTTGGCGCCTGTGGCTCAATGGGCTAAGGCGCCAACCACGTACACCTGAGCTGGCTGGTTCGTATCCAGCCCGGGACACCAAACAATGACGGTTGCAACCAAGAAATGGCCGGGCGTTGTGGTGGGCACCTGTAGTCCCAGCTACTTGGGAGGCAGAGTCAGGAGACTCGCTTGAGCCCAGGAATTGGAGGTTGCTGTGAACTGTGATGCCACAGCACTCTATCCAGGGTGACAGCTTGAGGCTCTGTCTCAAAAAAAAAAAAAAAAGAAAAGAAAAGAAATCATATGTACATTAGGATTCAACCCATATCACAGCTATGTTCTTCAACTGTGAGCTAAGAGAGTGGGGCCATTTCAGTAACCTAAGACCATTGTACACCCTGGTGCTAGCCTGATATTTTCACACAAGCTGGGAATATGTGAGGTGATCCTGTTTGTCCCCTTGTACCGCAGAGGAAAATACTTTCTATTATCCTGCACTGTAATCTCTGCAGGCAATTGTGAAACTACCCTTGCAAAGTGCCCTCGGTCATGTGGCCTTTGAGGAAGTTGGGATATTTTACAAACTATGTTTGGTTGCCAGAGGTGGTGCTTCATGCCTGTCATCTTGGCACTTTGTGAGGCCCAATCAGTTGTATTGTCTGAGTTTCTGAATTGTGGACTAGCCTGAGCAGTAATGATTTCTCCATCTCTGAATAATGAAAAACAACCGGATATTATGCAGGCGCCTGGAATCCTAGCTGAGGGAATAGGTTTGCTTGATGACAACACTTGAAGATATCTGTGAGCTATGATAGCAGGATATACAGGCAAGGGATACAACGCTTGAGTACCTTTTCTATTTGAGTAGAAACCAGGTGGGATATCTGGGCTGAGGGTGTCTTTCTTTTCCTCAGCCTTATCTCCAACATCTGAGCTCAGGACATCAGGCAACCTTGGCCACCCTGAGCATCCAAAGATTGTGGTCATGCATGGAAAAAAGTCATTGAGCTCTACTTCAGAAATGACATTATCAGGGGCTTTGAGGAGTGTCCAATCCTCAGGCCTCAGTGACACATAGGGATTATGTCAGGACTGTTTTGCATATCCATTGTGGCAGATCACTACAATTATGCATGGATCTCTTTTTTGCCTATTAGGTCTCATTAGTGATTGTGTATTTAATGTGTGGCCCAACATAACTCTTCTATTTCCTTTGTGGCCAAGAAGCCAAAAGTTTGGACACACCTAGGATGGAGGTCAGGAATGTTGGAACTTTCCAGATAGGATGATATTTCACTTGATCATTATAAATAAATGCATCTTTGGAGTACACTACTGGGAATATTGCCTAACAGGATTTTTAGAGAGGACTTTCCATGAGACAACTACCATCCAAAACAAGCCTATTCTAGAGAAAGAAGTAAATCACAATGAAAAGTAGAACTGGGAATTATGTGAAGTACCTGTTAGGTCTATCAAATCACTGTCCGATCTTTGGGTTTGAGTTCATGTTCCATAAAATCCCAGTGCAGCACTAGATATAAACCACCCTCTTCTATTTGCTTACAAATCCATGACGTCAAAAGGAAGGGAAGGATTGCTGAATCCCTTGGCCATAGTTACAGACAAACTTTAGGAAGCAGGAATTGAGTGTGGAGAGAAGAATCCCACACTTTTGTAACAATTTGAGTGCAGCAACAAAACTGGGTAGCCACTGCACATGCTTAGCAAGAATAAGGTTAACTTTAAAGTTGGGTAACCCAGGGCAACACACGTTGTGATGTCATTCCTGGTGACCATGTAGTGATTTCATACTGTAATGTCCTGGGATCCAAGCTTATGGTCAAAGATACTTAGCTGCCTTTTCTGCTCACTTCAGCTGGTGTTCCTCAAGTGTTTGATCCAGGAAACTTCTTAGCCCTCCATCCACAGACATAGAAGTGATCTCCCATTTGTGCCTTATTGATTTTATTGACCTTTGCAATTCCCAGCACGAGGCTAACACAGCAGTTGAGATTTTCTAAAGCAGTGTGGCTCAAGCTGCATCACAGCTGACAAAACCTCATGAAATAACTTAAGTAGGATGATATTTGTTCTTTTTTTTCTTTTTCTTTGAGACAGAGTTTCACTTTGTCACCCTTGGTAGAGTGTCATGGCATCACAGCTCACAGCAACCTCTTACTTCTGGGCTTAGGAGATTCTTATGCCTCAGCTTCCACAGTAGCTAAGACTACATACACCTGCCACAAAGCCAGGCTATTTTTGGTCGGGAACAGGTTTGAACTCACCACCCTCCTTCTATAGGGCCATTACCCTAGCAAATGAGCCCCAGGAACCACCCTTGGGGTGCTATTTCAAGTACCTGTTTGACACCTATCACAAAACTTCATGAGAGAAGCTTACAAATTTACTATGCCTGCCTACATCCTCAGTTTGGTCACAGCTTCACAGTTCTTAAGGTTGTGTACTTTGCTTGAACCATTAAGGTAATTCTGGTATTTTTAGATGATGAAAATGTTGGTTGGTTGGTTTGTTGATTTGTCTCTACATGGGTGTGTTTATGGATATTTTTGAGATATGGTTTTCATATGTGGCATAGGCTAGTCTTTTGTGGACTCAGCCTAGATGACAGCAACTCAAAACTCCAGGTTTCAGTCAATACTCCTGTCTGAGACTCCCACGTGATTAGGACTACAGTTGCCTGTTACAATGCCTAGATGTTTTTCACATTTTAGCAGAGACAGTTTCTGACTCTTGCTCTGTCAATTTTCAGAATCCCCTCATTCAGGAACTACAGTCATCTCAGTCTGCCAGAGAACTAGGATTTTAGGTGTGAGCCACCAAGTCGGGTCATTTTCTCTTTTTCGTTTCCCTTCCTCCATCTCTCCCTTTGCCCTCCTCCCTTTATCCTTCCTTCCTCCTATTCTGTCTCTCTAATTCGCTTCCTCTCTTCATTCTTTTCTTTCTCTCATTCCTTCCTTTCCTCTATCTGTCTCCTCTAAACCTTAAGGAAATTTCTCTAGTAACAAACAAACTATACAAGTGATTCCTGAATGTGTGGTCTTGAACTCTATACTTGGAATGGGAGGATTGTGGTGTGTGTGAATTATATAAGAATAGAGTTGTTATTTTTTAATCTATAAGGAAAATAGAGAAAAAAAAACTTCAGCAAAACATAAGCATGGATGAGCACCATAGGTCACGCCTATAGTCCTAGCAATTTCAGAGGACAAGTCAGAAAGATCACTAGAAGCTAAGGGGTTTCAGACAAGACTGAGCAACTTAGTAAGACCCCAATTGTCCTAGAAATAAATGGAAACCTTCCCCAGCAGAGGTGACATGGGCCTGTAATCTCAGGAGCTGAGAAGGATGTCATCAGGAGGATCACTTGAATTTAACAACTTTTATTTCCTTGAGCTATGATGGTACCAATGTACTTTTCTGGGGCAAATGTGGAAATGCAGTATCCAATCTACAAGAGATATACTGTATAGGTTTAGGAAAAGTCTGGTAGCATACAAAATATTTTATACATGTATCCCAAATGGGATTTATTACCAGGATTGCCAGTCTACCTCAATATTGGAAAATAAAATATTACGACACACAACATTAATAGAATCAATAAGGAAAACTACACAATTGCCTCAAGAGACACAGAAAAGGCTTTTAACAGAGGCAACATATCTTCTTGATAAAACCTTTTAAAAATCTTCAATGAGAATGGAACATATTCAGGAACACTAATGGGATTTACAGATGATTGGGTACACATAACATGCTGTATTCACACGATGGATTATTTTTCCACTATCAAAAAGAATGAAGTGCACATTTATGTTATAATAAGAATGAACTGTAAAATCAAGATGATAAAGGAAGAAGACAGTTATAAAAGACCACACAGAGTATGTCTTAACTTAGAAGAAAACATCAAGACAAGGCCAATTATCTATTAGTAAGGGGCAAGTGGAGGAAAGGAGAGGGGAATATGAAAGTGAATGCTGGTAGGTATTGGCGCTCTTTGTGTGGGGGAAGAAGACAAAGTTCTATAATTACATTGTGATGATAGTTGTACAACTCTGTGAATTTACTAAGAAACACAGAATTCTACACATTCAATGGGTGAAAGCTAATTATTTCAATAAGGCTACTTGACAACGTTTTCCAAAACTAGAGGTGCTTAAAATGCTCATAGCATTAAGAAGTATGCAGGTTATGAGAGTACTTGAGAGAAAGTCAACCCTATCTATCTGCTCACAGACAAGTTACCAAGAATTGACATGGAAGGCACATTGTTCCATTCTACCTAAGCTGTCTTTCTTTTTCCTTGAGACAGACAGAGTCTGTCTCCATCCCTCTGTGTAGAGTGCCCTGACATCATCATAGGTAACCATAATCTCAAACTCCTAGGCTCAACAGTTCCTATTGCTCAGCCTGCTGAGCATTTGGGAATCCAGGTGTTCTCCCACAGTGCCCAGTTAGTTTGGACCACTGGCTTCTACCTTCCAGAGTGTTAGGATTACAGGTGTGAACCACCACTCCAGACTTGAAGTTGGGAAATTTTTCAAACTATGGTTTACAGCCAGCAGTGGTGATTCATGCCTGTCATCTTAGCACTTTGGCAGGCCCAGTCAGTTGCCTGAGTTTCTGAATTGGAGACCAGCCTCAGCACTAGTGAGATCCCAATCTCTTAAGGATAAAAAGCAGCAGATATTATGCAGGCGCTTGAGTCGCAGCTGAGGGAATAGGTTCGCTTGATGACAAAACATGAAGATTGCTCTGAGTTATGGTACCAGGGCACACTATTGAGGAAAACAAAATGAGAATCTGTCTCAATACATAAATGGAGAAAACAATTGGTAGGGACTTATCCCTTATTTTCACTTTTTGCCAGGTTTGTCGTTTTGAAAATTTACCCCAAAGTTAGATGTCACTTACAGAATTTATTCTCTCATTAGGAAATTGTATTCCCAAAATCTGCATTAGTTAAGCATTTGGATTTTATATAACCATAATCCTGTGATATTATATATTTGTGTAGTCACTGGAAACTGCCCATACAGTGAATTATTGCGTGAAATCAGGCTTTTCATATGTACATTAAAAAATGCAGAGTATGCCCTTCATCTGTTCTGTTGGGGTCTGTAATTCTGGGCCAATATTCCCTTGCCACAGTAATTCCAAGGTCATGGACCACACATCTCTGGACAACCCCTACACATCAGATCAACTGGCAATATGATATGAGGAGACTTTACTGTGGGCAACAAAATGAGACTCCGTCTCAATACATAAATGGAGAAAGACATTGGTACAGAACTTACCCCTCATCTTTATTTTTGTACAGCAGCGTGACTCAAGCTGCTTCAAAGCTGACAAAAATGCATGGAGTCACTTAAGTAGGACGATAATTTTTTGTTTATTTGTTTGTTTATTTTGCTAGAGGCAAAGTTACACTTTGTCACCTGTGGTAGAGTGCTATCACATCACAGCTCAGGGAAACCTCCAACTCCTGGGCTTAGGCGATTATTTTGCCTCTTTGGGAGGCCCAATTAGTTGGACTGCCTGAGTTTCTGAATTGGAGACAAGCCTAAGCACTACTGAGATCCACATCTCTGAAGAATAAAAAAACATCCAGATGTTACACAGGCACCTGGAGTCCCAGCTGAGGCAATAGGTTTGCTTGATGACAACACTTGAAGTTTGCTGTGAGCTATGCTACCAGGGCTCACTACCAAGGGCAACAAAACGATATTCTGTCTCAATATGTAAATGGAGAAAACCATTGGTTGAGAACTTAACCTCATTTTTACTTTTGATCTAGCATTGAAAATTTTCCCAACCACAAAAACACAAGACAGGAACTGGGCACGGTGAGACTGGGGAGAGAGGAATTCAGGCA
>CAUYRH010147948.1:0-61670 GCA_963574655.1 Perodicticus potto | reverse complement strand
TAACAAAGGTGATACTTTTAGCCAATTGTTTTTTTCTGTCTCTTACAAATAACACAATGTTAAACAAACACTAAAATAGGCATAGTTTAAAAAAAAAAAAAAAAAAAAAAAAAAAAAAAAAAAAAAAAATATATATATATATATATAATAGTCTAACATTTTCCTTTTGTATCATTAATAGGTTCAAATTTATAATTGCAATTTATCATCTATTAAAGGCATTGGACGTAATTCTTCTAATGCTACAAATTCAGTGTATCTTTTCCTAGTATTATTTGGCTGTCATCAGGGCACAAACATTCTGAAAATTACTTAACAGAAGCCAAACAAAAACTTCAGCAATTTGATTAAGACATGCTAGAATAATAGAAGAGTAACCACATGATTTATGTCCTTTTCCTTATATTTCTGCCCTTTTGCTTGAGGAATATGCAAACCCATCTAACCAACTCTCTAGAAAAGCATACAGTGGCATGGCTCCTCTCTGTACTTTCAAATCCTTTATTACCACCCGTCATTTAATATAGCTTCTGCCCTCTTCTACCCCATCTTGCTTATGTTCAGTGGCAACTAGAACTAGTATCCTCCATGCAACAAAACAAATTCAGCTTCCAAGTCCATTTACATTTTCTTCTCTTTCACTGCAGTCTCTAATTACCACTTCACATCAACCTAAAAGGAATTTCAAATTTATGTCATTAATCAATCGCCACTATCTAATATCACTAAGAATCCCTGCAAACTTATTTCCTACAGTTTTGCAGTGTCTGATTTTATCTTAACTCCATTTACATTATACCATAAGACACGACTTCTGGTCTTGAAGTCCCACCGCATTTTCTTTGAACTAATGAACATTCAATGGCTGGTAATACAAGACGGCACTTCCTGGTACTCAGATCCCTGAACAAGGTTTTCCATTTTCCTCTGCCTTTGAACAGTACAGCTTCTTCCTCTTTCTTACTGCAAATAGCACTCCTCTTTGAACAAGTTTACTAACCATTCAGTTCTACATATAGCAGAAATAAACAGAACATGCTTGGCATTTCTTGAAATAAGATTGAATTTATTTCAAGGCTTCAAATCCCAGTGTGTGCATTCCGGGCACCTATCATTTCCTCCTGACCCAAGTCTGTGGCAAATACATATAAAACACACATATGTATTTTTCATCTGAATCACATCTCTGTAAACCTTTCTTAATAGCACTTTTGAAATAACTGGCATGAATTATATCATGATCACAGTACTGAGCAATTCAGGGAATATTTCACTACATATTTTATCTATTATTTAAAGGAGAACAGAAAATTTTTAAAAATTGGAATAAAACACATCACTTCAAATCTATAAACAGTAATAAAATTGAGCTGTGGTTTCAAAAAAAACTGCTAACACATAAAAATAAGGAATGAAAAATTAACGTTTGTGCCAAAGTCAAATTAACAGCTCTTTAAAAAATGTTTTTTTTTTTTGCAAAGGTATTATGTAGCATGTATGTGTGTGTACTCTCACTTAAATGAATTATTGACTAATGACTCTGCCCTGTGAGGTCATATATTCAAATTTGAATTTGGGGGTGGTCAGTTTTATAGCTTTTATGATCTTTTCTTACAAGACTGTTTAATTTTCATTTTTATGCAAGTATGTTCAGTAAAGGATTTCTATATCTTTTAATGATTCAAATTCAAACAGTCTAAAACTCAGAAGCTTAGCTTCTTTACCCAAGCATTTCTGAGCATCTCTTAAAAAGCGAAAATGATAAGGCTGAATATGAGAGGGAATCAAAGAGAAAAATCAACAAATACTCACTTCTTAATTTCATAATTTTGCTTCCACTTCAATAGTCCAATATCAGAATTTGATTTTTAATTATTCATTAACAGAGAACAGCTAATTGATGAAGAACAGTAACGAATGAACAACTTACGGCCCCCTAAATGTAACCACCCTGGTGTAGGTCAATGGAACCAGGCAAACAAGAGGCCAATTCAAAAGTTCCTGCCCAATTTCCTTCCACAGCCAGGTCTTTATGAGCAAGCAGTCATGGAAAAGATCCTAGAAAAATAAACTGTGGAAACATTTCAGCAACTTAATTGAGATTTTTCAAGGCCCTCAAAGCCTGCATTGTTATAGCCCACTCTCATCAAAGACCATGATTCAGCTTTAGAAATAGTACTATTCAAACCCTGCTGTATTAGCCATATATCTTAGGAATTTACTTCCTAATTATGCAGTATGCCTTATAAACACTTTTTTTGTTCTGTCATTGGGTGACATAATATTTTAAGCAAGTAAAGCAAATTGGTCTCATCATTATTTTGAAAAGTTCTTCCTCAACACTTGTCAGATTTAGGTAATGGGAGTGCATTGCATTTTTGCTCTAGAAACTTCAATGATCACCAAATGAATTTATCACTTGCTACACTACAGGGGGGAAGGGCATAGGTGTCTATACAGCCTTCCATCTATCTAACAGAACAATTGATGAGTTTCAGTTTGAAATACAAGAGATGTTCAAAAAGCAAATACCACAAGTCTCTGAAAGAAGAAAGAAAGCATGTCTTTTGGAAAGAGTGGCAGCAAGGTCACAACTGTAACTGTATCCCTGTCTCTGAGGAAGCCCAAGAGTATATTCAAAGAACACAAGACTGAACTTTTTCAAGGCTTAAGAGTATCTAACTCTAAAGGGCTTTTCTTCTTGGGAGTATAACCAGAAGACTTGGCTATATGCTGGCATGTACCATTTCTCTTAATACCTGGCAAAAAAGAGGATGAAAAAATGTTTTTGTAAATTTACAAAACCCACCTGACTTTTGTTTTCATTATAAATTAATCTCAATCTTAACAAGTGAATGCGTTTATTTTTGTTATTTTTTTGCAGGAAATATAGACATTGTAGACAAAATTCTATTTGGAAATAAAATCATCAAGTAGGGGACAATTTTGGGACAGCCACAGATCGGGGCGATAGTACTTTGACAGCATTTGTACTGGACGTTGTTTTTATCTGCCTTAGCTGAATAGTTATCATAAATTACTCTATCTGACTGATGACCAAAAGTACAGCACATTCCAGCTAAAATACGTCACTAACCCACCAACATTGCGTGGTGGATTTTGGCCCTGGGTGATAGTGATGTTAAGCATAATACTCAGTAGTAATTTATTCAGTCACTCACACATTTTATATTTGCTATTTTGAATGTTCTTTGATGTAATAATATATTACGTGTTACTTTACATTTTTAAAAAATCCAACTTGTTGAGTAAGGCTAATTGCTACAGAGTGAAAGAGGACCTAGAAAAATGGCTATGTAGTCAGCCTGGACAGATGGTAAATCTGGGAAAAATTAATCAGTGACCACCTCAGCAATCTGGGGTTGTTAAACAGCTGTGCTATATTAAGAAAAAAAATACATATATATATATACACACACACACACACACACACACACACACACACACACACACACACATAAATGATAAAATCCAGGATGTATCTGATTTTCTTCCACAATTTCTGTCTTCTAATGCTTTTCTTTTTGATTTTGAGGGTAAGTATATTAATAAATGTAAGCAAGGTATGAGTGGCATACATGATAAATAGTGTGTTGTATATACGCGTATACACAAAACCACATATATGTATATGCTAGATGATTAGAAACTGTGTTCTGGATCACCTGAAAATTATACCTTTATTTTGAGTGACAGAGGAAGAACTCAATAAATATTCAGGGACTTACTAAATGTGTGGCATTTTTCAGTTTTCATAATTTTTACTGTCATGAATTTGAAATACCAAATACATATTTTTAAAAGATTGGAGAATAATCATTTTAATTTATTCTCTAATACTAAATGGACAGATATAAAAGAAAGGGGCTATCTATTTAAACTGATGAGAAAAAAAAATGAGCTAATGATGCACCATTAGTCAATAAAGATAAATGCATAACAGCAGCTCACTCTGGAATGACTTACAGACAGCTAAACAGTTCAACCCAAAGAAATGGTTTAACTAGCCCACCAGTCCTTTCTGATTCTCTTTTTCTTTTTGTCCTCTTTAACAGTTTTGAGTGTCATCACTTTAGGTATATTTTTCTACATAGGCTCTGCAACATTACAGTTGCCTTTTTCCAAAAATTTTCAGTTCTCTTGTGTGATTGTTCTTCCTTCACACACACGGCCCTGAGAAGACCACATAACCCTTCTTGCCTCTCCTATCTCTGCCGTGGCCTTAAAAATTTATACCCACCCCTCACCTAAAACATCGCATTGGTGCTGATGACCCCAAGTCTTCACCTAGAATGATGTCTTTCTCCCAGTACACAGTCGTGTAATTCTAGCATGCTGACATCATTTCCAGCTAAAGATCTGTAAAGTGTAGACTCATCATCTTCCCCTATGACTGCTTCTTCTGTATGAGTTCCCGAGTATTATCAGTGGTATCATAATTTTTCTCCATCAGCTTGTTGAAAATGCTACCATCAGCTATGGCCAATACAGGGAACTCTACTTCCTTGGATCAATGTGAAGCCCTCAATTAAGTCAAATGTGTAATATTAATGTTTCCTTCTAAGGCTCTCTAAACTTCAACCTTTCTTTCCCATTTCTGTTGCTATCATATTGTTAAAATCTTTAGGATCTCTCACTTGGTTTATTTCAAGACCCGTCTAGACCAACCAATTTTTCTTCCAGTTTGTTTCCTCTCGAATCCATTTTTCATGTGATTTCAGACTAATCTCCCTATTCAAGATTTTCTTTATACCATAAAACAGAGTTTAAGGGCAAATATTTGGGCATTACAGTGGTTGAGAATGAATGTATGCCAGCTCCAATAGCCACTAGGTGACAAATCTTGGACAAGTTATTGGACATTCTGTTTCCTTACTCCCTACCTACAACATAGAGTTATTGAAAGAATGAAATGAGTTGATATATGTAAAGCACTTAGAATGGTTTCTAAGACAAGTACTCAATAAATAATGGTTACTGTTTTTATTGGCTTGATTTCTTTCCACTTTCACTAAAACCTTCTAACGGCTTCCTGTGCACTATATGATAAAGTCTGAATCCCTTAACCTGGCAATTAAGACTCTCTATAATCTGGCCCAGTGTTAATGGCCCATTTTCAGGGGCCAGTATTTGTCAATATGAATTTTTGCTCCAGGCAGGTTGAACTAAGAAAATATGGAAGTTATGTTTTCATTCTTGCTGTGACTCATGATGTTCCTCTTCTTCCACATGATTTCTTTCCACCTTTACCATGTTACTCATTTTTCAATGACTTACTCAAGTCTCATTTGGTTCCAAAGAAAGATACACCACATTAGCATTTCTTATAGCTCAAAGTTCCTAGTAAAGGGATTCTGAAATAAACGTAGAAAGAACTGTTATGTTATACCTCATCTTGGAGGCTTAATTTTGCACATCAATATTTAATGGGCTCTGAGACATCCCATACTAAAGAATTTTTTAATACAGTGTCTCAAATGTATTTAAGAATGAAACACATTTTTCCTTCTAGAAATCATTAGAAATCTTGACATGAGTATTCCAGAGTCAAGAATAGAACTGAAAATCTTCTAAAGTTTGAAACTATGTTAATATTCACAATTTCCTACTTTAGTTCTACATTTCAAAAGTGAGTGCAAATAAATACTGGAAAATTGAGAGTATGAAAAATAAATTTTCTAACAAGTGGGAAGCTCAACACAGGAGTGGAATATTAAAAATAGAAAATATTTAATAATATCTAGTTAAGTTTACTCTTGAATATTGTCCTTGTATTAATTAAAAATGTTGAAAGCCCAGAGGACTTTTTAGTATTTTGTTAACCATAAAGTTTCTTGCAATCTCTATCCATACTTTCCAGTATTATTATTATTATTAATATCAAAGAAGTATAATCCAATATAGATTTAAGTTTTGCTTTAAATATCCTTTTACATAGATTGATTTCTTATAGGCTCTTAGTACATACGTATAATTCTATGTGCTTCTGTACACATTTCAACCTTCAACTCCTGTTTCTATGTCCTGCCTTGTAGCTAAAAAGTTCTTCATTTCTATCATATAAACTATAAACTAAAACACATAAACTATAAACTAAAACAAAGCAAGAAGAAGAGAAGCTGAACTATCAGAACTGGAGGAAGAAATTTAACAAAAAATATGCAGATTGCTATACAGTTTTATAAATAACTTATTCAACCACTGCTGCTTAAACACTATTTAAAATGTATGTACCCTGTCATTAGTTCAATTAAAAAATAATTGCAAGCACATAAACAATTACTAGATAATTGAGCTGCTGAGAGAAAAATACATTTCTAAAAATATAAGTTTTTATGTATGTTCATTTAATTTCATTCTCATTTGATTATTACACTTGATGTTAGGATAGGTGGCTACTTGAATCTAAATAATTATTTGCATAATAGCAACCAAACATGAACAGAAATAATATGAAAATACTAAATATGAATCTGCCAACTAAACAGTCAGTAGTTTTCTAAGCATCTATAATCAGAATATTCCAGAAGCAGAGTGTGTTTGCATCTGATGTCTATAATTACAAAACTATTAGATTTTGTTTTCTATTTGTGTAATACCTGACAGAAAGAATAATTTAAACTCTTATCTATATTTTATTCATGGCAAAAACAATGGCTAAAATGTAGTATAGCTAAAATGTAATAATTTCCGGCTTAACATATCAATGTCACACAAAAATATTACATTTTTCTAAAGGGTCAAGAATTTTTTTTTTTTTATGTTTGCTTTTCCAAATTCTCTGTTTAAGTGCAAAAGCAAGCTTTCACATGGAAAAATGAAAGCTTTATTAGACACACATTCATTAAAAAAGGAAAATTCCCTCTCTATCCACTGATAAATATTTTACTACAAATACTTTACTGCTATTGCTAAATGCTCATCTTTCAAAAGCCAGGATTAAAGTTCATTAAAATGGACCACTAGAGGGCAAGCAACACTCTGATCTCAGGTACAAATAAGTAAATGTATACAGCTTTTAAAACCACCATTGTATCTAATATTCTTTTTTCCCCCTTTCTTTATTCTTCATTCAAAACTGTTTCTTCAGTGCCTACTGTGTGCCCATCACTGAGAATACACAATGAAGGCATGCCTCTCTAGCCTTAGTTCTCACTCCACATACACCCACATATATACACTTGAAAAATGGTTTTCATGCATTCCTTCCTAACTTAATATCTCTAAAATTTTGTCATAAGTATATCATGGGATAGCAAAATAAGATATCTGAACTTTACCAGACAAGTTGTAGAGAGTAACTTGGACATCTCCGACACTGACAATCAAAGAGGAGCTCTTGGTATAAAGCCCATTAATAAATGAAATCTCACCTCATGGAATTTTAGTAAAAGCTCAGAAAATATTCTTCAGCACTGTCCAAAATTCGCATTAGCGTCTTCCTAGCTCGGCTTTTCCCTTCCTGTATGGGCAGACCAGCACGTCAATATACAAAGACAAAAGTGGCTGAGTTGTTGTCAGAGACAATTAAAGTCTTCTGTGGGTCCCCATTAGCCAGTGCCCTGAGAAATGGGTGAAATGATTTCATAATTTCTGTTGACTATAAAAGGACATTGATACCCTGGGAATATTGATTCAGAAAGACAGAAAGAAGAGCTGGGAAGCTCTTTCTGGGATAGAGACGTTAATGATTTTGTGATCCATCCAAGAAGAATGCCTTACAACCTTTGATAACGACCAGGCAGACAGGGCGACTGCTGACCTCGTCAAATTAGCAGAAGCTAATAGTCACAGAGAAGGCAACCCAGCACCACCAAGGGGAGTTCAGCACTACCCGCATATTTGTTATGGTATTTGTGAGAGTGGCTGGGGGAGGAGGGGTGATTCTCTAGTAAGAGATTGCTTTTAATTCTTGTTAATATCAGGTTCAAAGTGTTTTCTCGTGCCAACACTTTTTCAGCATGCTACACAGACCAGCAATGCTCTGCCAAATTATTGAGGAAGATGGAAGCTGCTTCTTCTTCACGTGCCAAAAACAAGGCACACAGCAAGAGTGTTATAAGTGTGGTGTTAAATGTTCAACATAACTAAATTACACGGTGAAACAACAAATGCCAAGATGTAGAAATTAATAGAGAAATGTTTAAGCACTAGACAACAATCTACATCTGTTTAGCTAATGGCTTCTTCCTTAACATTTACACTGATTCATTCATTTAGAATATATTTACCGTGTGCCCATTCAGGCTCCACGATGCAGCAGTGACCAGATCTAATCTCACGTGTTTTTTAATTTTGTGAGGGTCCCCAGTTAGATGCATAGGAGATAGTGATGATCAACTCCCTTCCACTTAAGATTTCTTCTTATATGTTGGAGAAAGACATAGGGTTCACACTCATGCAATGAAAAAATCAATAAAATAGACATATATAATATGTACCCATGACTGTGGATGCAGAGAGATGGAAGTTTTTTTTCTGGGGAGCGTGAGAAAGTAGCTGCTTGCTGGTCAGTGTCTGAAAGAAGATGCCAGTGAGGAAGGATGCTCTGTCCAGATCATCTCCTTTCACAGAAACTTACAGGCTGAATGAAGAATGCTTGTTAGATGCGGAGGAAATAGTGTGTTAGGCACTGGACCCCAAGTGGTTGGAGAGCATGGGGATGTAAGTGCAATTTGAAATACAAATGGGGCTTGAAAAGGAGGCAGGAGGCAGGAGGCAGGAGCCAGACTGTGAAGGGCCTGCCATGCCCCACGACTACAGGGAACTAAGACTTCCTGCAGTTTGTGGTAAGGGGCCATTTAAAGGTTCAAGCTTGAACTTGACAAGGGAACTCATGAAAAATATATTTTAAAAATCGGCTAAATTATTAGTTTTATATTTCACACAGAAATCCACATATACACATATCACTCCGATAAAACTATGAAGCATGAGGTCAGGCTATTATTCCTATGTTTACAGATTAGGGTATTGACAAGAAAGTCTATGGACTATTTTTGAACTAACCCAAGGGAAAGCTTCTCACACACAGTAGTAATTGTTTAATCCTCTTCTCTGAAAATGATGAGAAATTGGGCCGTGGTTCTGAAAAGAGAGTTCCTATATAAAATAAAGCAATGAAAGAACTTCACCTTTCACCCTGGTAATCCTTATTTCATATAAATAACTGAATGATTTAAGTGTATTTAAATTGATATGTCTTCACACATAATAAAATCTCCTAAAATTTACCATCTTTCACATTTCAAAAGGGGTCTAAGATGCTTTACATGAAATTGTATTGCTTTGCTAATGACTGTGCTAACTAAATTTTCCATGTTTTCATGCTGAGTTTATAGAAATGAGTTTAGATATTTGCTACTACTAGATATTTAGGTATTTACTAAGTAAAAGTAATTTTTTTGTTATTTTTCTTTCTAAAAGCTAGGTTCATTGGCAAGAAATTAAAACCAAATTAATTTTCAGGTAATAAAAATAATTTCTCAGAAATGTTGACCCCATTATATAGTCAATAGTTTTAAGGATATGAAAATCCTTGAGAAGTCAATTTATTTACCTTATTGATGTTTTGTATATATGTTCGTGCTTTACACTTCACTAGTAATTGTTTAATTCCTTCACCCTAGCAAAGGTGTCATTCTGGGAAAACAGCAACTACTGTGTTCCCGCCAGAGGTTAACATCCCAACTTCCACAAGTGGTTTGACAAACGTAGTTCTTGTCATGGTGCTAAATATGTAAATCACAATGAATGACCGAGGCTAAAAGCAAAGTGACAGTTGACTGTGACTGCCATTAACCATGGATCACATCCTGGCATGTAATGCAATTATATGGCAGGAAACAACTAATGTGGGCTGTTCTGGTGGGAGAAGGGAGAAAATATTGAATTTTTCCTGGTAATCTATTTATGTCTTGCAATGAGGGCATTAGTCAGATTAAGGTTCAGGATGCTGGGAGCACAGTCGCTCAGCGTGCTAAGTGGTGCTTCCATTCACAACGTGATGAGAAGGTCATGGTTAGAGAAACCAATAGATTACCATCCCACTGAGTTAGGGGACAATTTTCCCTCATAAACTTCCCTTCCTGTTATACCACCTCGCGATGTAGACTGAAATCTTTTAGAAATTTGAAGAATCTCCATCATTATTAAGTATGAGCGCGACTTTTCCTTTTCCCTCATGAGTAGACAAAAATTGAATTATGTTAAAATTTTCATGGTAAATCATATTGATTTCCTCACAAAATTCAAGCTTAACATATATTATGAACAAAACATATTAAAATGCACATCTTAATTATGTTATTTCTAATATTAAAATGTACATCTTAAGTATGTTATTTCTATTACTGAATACATAGGTATAGGCGTAGATATATATAAAGAGAAATCACACCAAAATTTACAGTCAAAAAGGAACAGGCAAAGGAGGGGTGGGCATTAATGCAACAGCTTTAGAGCTAGCAGCTTGGCAAGTCCCTTTTGCATGTTCTAAGACTTTGAAAATTCAAAGTGAAGTATATTTTCCTTGGACGCTCATGTATCATCAACCATCATGAAAAACCTCTTAAAGGTATCTTGAACTTTATTTGGATAGTTCATTTGTCTTGCAAATACATGGATTTTAATTTTATTATTTTATTTTTTTTTATTTTGTTGTTGTTGCAGTTTAGCCAGGGCTGGATTTGAACTCGCCACCCTGGGTATATGAGGCCAGCGCCCTACTCATTGAGCCACAGGCACCACCCTGGATTTTAATTTTAGAACTTATAAATTGTTTTACCCAGTTTTTTTTGAATCTTAAAGCCTATCGCTTGAATAATTTGGAGCTGTATTAAGAATATGTGCATTCCCACGCTCTGGGAAGATGGCATACTTCAGAATCAATATCAACTTTCCTAATCTGGCCACAAATACGCTGTTGTTTCTTGAAGGAGCTTTCTGAGGATGACCTATTTTGTCATTCCCAGGAACATTTTCCTCATTCTTCCATCATCTCTTTTACTAGATGGGTTTATATAGGAAAACTATTCAAAATTTATCCATAGTAAAATAACCCAAGATAAAATCTGCTATAGATAAACTTGACTATGTAGTAACCCAACTAATAAAATTTGTGTTTCCATCTAAATGTCTATATTCAGTTTATGTATATAAATTAAAAGAAGTCCAGGAAAAACTTTGTGCTCCTCAAGTAAATATGAACATAAAATGAGACTAGGAATTTAAGAAATGTGTGTGAACTAGTATGCGTCACCTGATCTATAAACTTTATAGTTGTATTGGCCCCAATTATAAATCTTCCAGGGGTCAAATAATCTTCTCTGAGATGCCTTTTTTGGCAACTTCCACAAAAGTTATCAAGTACTTCTATAAATTATTGCACCTCTCTTTCAAAGTATTTATCACAATTGCAATAAAGTATTTTTCTATTATCATTTTTTCACTGTTTAGCTCTTAAACTAGCATGTGGGTTCCAACTGGCAACTGCTACACATCAGTTTTATTAACACTGAATATTTATATAAAAAAGGGTGCCAGGCAACCAGTAAGGACTTACTATGTACTGGATGAATAAATATGGGAACAATGACATATTCTTTGCTATTTCCCTTTTTCTATAACATAACATCTCATATCTATCTGATGTGAAGAATAGGACTAGATTATTTATAATACATACACAACAGGAGAGAAGCCAACTGTTTTCCGTGTGCTTTATACATGTAACATGTTAAACTAACGGACTCAGAAATAACATTGAGGGAATATCGCTTCTGATCAATGTATGTTTCTACTAGCGCACATGTAATTAATTTACTAATTGCTCTGGTTCTTAATTATAGAGTATGCCACTTCCACAAATGTCTTCTCAATAAATCATCACAAAAGAGTTTAGGGGTCAGGTGCTCTTGCCTCTATTTTACAGGTAGATGAACTGAGGCTCCGAATGTGAAGGGTCCTGCCCAAATGCAAGTACTTGGCAGGTAATAGTGAAAGAATCGAATCTGGACAGCTTTACAGTCTGAATGGAATCCTTGGGGTATTTAATTGCTTTTCATTTAAAATAAAGTATTTGTGCTTAACATATTAGAATTTACTCAGTGAGCCTCAGATTGTTAGCTGAGTAAGTAAAATGGATAATTGAAAGTATCTAAAATTTTCCTCTATGGGAGAGAAAGGAGGGAATATTAAGCATGCAGAAGGCAGTTAAATGGATGCCCGTACCTACTAGGCACAGGCAACAGTGAAACAATGTTCAACATGGATCCAGCAGATCTAAGAGAAAAACACACCTAACATGCGACTTTATTTGAAACAATACATCTTAAAAGAAAAGTCAATTTTGGCACATGCACAAAAATCAATTTCAGCAATTGCTACTTTTAGAAATCGTATTTTCCTGTTCCAGGGCTATATGGTGCTTTAGGCCAAGTAAAATTTGTCAGTGTAAAAAGTATATAGAGATGTCATAAAATGTGTGTAAACATTAACCAAGCAATCCCTCAATGATACGTCCATGTATGTATTCAATTTTATGTTAAAACTTGTAAACTGTCTAAATTGGACAAGTACAAAATTAAGTAATTAAATTGTATGTGTTTTTGGATTGGATCAACTATATGGAAAAATCATTGTTTTTTTTTTTTTTTACTCAATACAATCCTAGTAATGTTTTCTTATATTTTGAAGATGAATCTTTAAATAATTCACTTACAGCGAATTATTTTATTTGGATAAAAATGTAATTAACATGAGCACATATTTTATACTTGACTAAAATATGAGATCTTAATTTGGTCCAATATATGGCTCCTCACAGAAAATTCTTGAATGGGAACTTAGGACTTTTGGTTCTAAATATTAAGCAAATGAAAACAGTATTGCCGGGTGGCGCCTGTGGCTCAGTGAGTAGGGTGCCGGCCCCATATACAGTGAGGGTTCAAACCCAGCCCCTGCCAAACTGCAACAAAAAATAGCCGGGAGTTGTGGCAGGTGCCTGTAGTCTCAGCTACTCAGGAGCTTGAGGCAAGAGAATCACCTAAGCACAGGAGTTGGAGGTTGCTGTGAGCTGTGACGCCACAGCGCTCTACTGAGGGTGATAAAGTGAGACTCTGTTTCTACAAAAAAAAAAAAACAACAAAACAACAGTACTAACAGTATTGCCTTATATAGAATATTCTGTGGTTTGCAATATGTAGTGTCCTTCATCCCTTCAACACAAACATAACTCTGGGCACACAGTACCTGATGAAGAGTAAAAACGCACATCACCCCAAGTTTTACTGAAACTGCTAGAGCTGGACTAGTTTTTCAGACACGAAGACCACATGCCTTGATTTGGAAACATTGAGCTGTGCAGGGTGAAAGTCGCGGCTGTGTGTGTGGCGGTCAGCTGCCCTCGTCACAGTGGGCACGGGAGCTTTCAGAGTGGAGGGAGTAATGGATTTGCAAAATCTCCTGCTGCTTCCAAAGGCTTTCCCAAGCCTTATCTCTAAGTCCACTGCTCTTGTAATCAAAGTAACATGCTCATCAGCCTGGATGATCATTGTTACAGCAACGTCTGCATCTGGTGTTTACCGTCTTGGAGAGCCAAGCAACAGAAGGCTTCATTTCGACCAAGCATTTCAAATTCTCTCCTTGGAACGACACTTCCTGTGTGCCCTAAAGGACCTCCTAGGAGTGCCAAGTTCCCTTGCTTCTTGCGTTACAGACACAGGGAGAGAACTGTGGAAAGCAAAATCAAGTCCCGAGGATGCAGGCTATAGGCACAGCTCCATGAAGGGGTACAGAGGGGAAGAAAGTGCTCACGGCTCAGTCACTCACCCATTAGTTTTCTCTTCCGTACATGGGGGGCTAATGTCAATAACTATCTCTTTTTGCTCAAACACTAAATGTAGAGGACCTGGCTTTATAAACTGTACAGCTAAAGACAACTGTTAATAACAATGAAAGTATTAAAGTGCTATTCCAATACAAGTTATTGTTATGTTATACTTCAAAACCCAACTCAGAAAATTGCTGCTTCTTCCAAATATAACTCTTAACTTCTCTGAAAACGTGTTTCTTCTTCATTGTGTTATTCATTTGTTTCACTCTGTGAATGAGAGGATTTCTAAGTCCCAGGGACATGATGTTGGAGTCATGCTTACTGTGTGTAGATATATGACTCTCGGCAGCAGGGCCTGAGCACAGATAATAGGAGAGAGAGGGTGTTCCGACCACACATTGAACACACACAAAACTAAAAAGTAAAGTGATGGAGAAACCTGAAACAAAACAAAAAAGGACAATCACACTGACGTGCTCCTAAAAATATCATGATAAAGAGAACACGTTTTAGGATAAAACTAGTAACTCAGGACTACAAGGATACAATATACCCTTTCAGGATGGGTTTATGCTGTTTCTATGCTTGTACCAGAAAAAAAGAAAAAGAAAAATACTTTTTATGGACCTGAAGAGTTAGAATTGGGGCATGGAATTTAAAAAAAAAGATACCATTAAGAAGAGACATCTGGTCATTCTGGCATGATTACATTTCTGTTATGAGGTGCAAATTCATTCTTGATGAGAATGTGCCATTGATTACATACTCTGCATTTTAGCACTGTTTCTAAACATACTGTAAATTATGTTAAGTAACTCATTGAGTCTCTGATTTAATTTTTTTTCTCAAGCAGAGGATAACGTTGGTTCTGAATAAGAATAAACCAGTAGACAAATCGCATTTATCAACTCTGCAAGTGACGTGGCTGACGTTAAAACATCTGGGAGACATTAGCGACTGCATTAACTCTAATCATGGATCACGTTATGGCAGAAGTTTTTTTTCCCTAATGAGGAAAAAAGACTGAGATAGTGAATGTGTTACTCAACATAACCCTGCAGTCCTTGTCCAAGAACTGATAAAGCAGCAGAGAGAAAGCTTTGCCCCATCAGATTTCCAGAGCGAAGGTACACACTCTCCTTAGTGTTTGGCCTACGTGTCACTGCAGCAGTGTCTGCAAAGCAAGCCCGTTTTCTCACTCCAAATAAATCACAAGACGTCTAGCACCCAGGATTTACACTGAACAAGAAGATGATCCTCATTCCCTTTCTTCTAGCAACACTCCATTTATTTGTTAGTCGAGTAACCTAAAGAGATGACTAAAGACAGAAATCAATGATAAGACTGAAACGCCATAAAATTGTAACATACACAGAAAAATCCTGACTTAGCATTTTTGCTACAAAATACTGTCAAAATATTTTTTTCAGTGGATTTCAATATGCATACCTATAGAGAAAACAGCATGAAAACTCCATG
Source organism: Perodicticus potto (assembly GCA_963574655.1). Lineage (NCBI taxonomy): Eukaryota > Metazoa > Chordata > Mammalia > Primates > Lorisidae > Perodicticus > Perodicticus potto. Next base: position 46,336 of record CAUYRH010147948.1, on the reverse strand, counting down.
TCAGACAGATAAAGACAGAAGGCAGCCTAGGAAATTAACTGCAACTGCAGTAGCCCATCCTGGAAGAGATTTATTTTTCATTTTCTTTGTTTCACTTTAAAAAGTGCTTTTCAGCTATTTAATCCATAAGAAATATATTTTTATTTCACTTATAGAAAAGCAATCCAACAAGGTCTACTTTGTGTGGGGTTTCCTTGAGTTCAAACTATAATTAAATAAAATATGAATAGCCCTTTGATGAAGAGGTTACTTTCCTAAAATGATAAGTAAGCCTACACGGTATTTTTTAAAGGAGGCTCCAACGAGAAATATTTTGAGTTGGGTGCCTTGGTGGTAAAGAATTAGAGGGATTGGTTCAAAATAATATTTCCTAAAGTGTCGTATATTTTGAAACAGAGAGAGAGAACTTGACGAGAGAAACAGTTTCCATTTTCTGTTTTCTATGGACTATCTTGGGTTACCTTTGGGACTAGAGTTCCATGGCTCATACTTTGGGAAATGTTGCTTTAAGGGAAAGCAGTATTTGTGAAATGATGCTTCAGGAGGTAAAATGGAATTTTATGATGATGTTTGGGTAGATTCCTAAGCTTCAGTAAAAATCCATGTGGAGGGAGAAACCAGAGACCTTTCAGGCCACCACTATCTTGATCATTCCAGAGTGATTAAATGGTATTCCCCCTTTGCAGAACAGAAAATGGACCTATGATTATTCTTTCATCACTGCTGTCACCATTACTTATGCCCAATGGCCCCAAACACTGTATTGCTTACTGACTCAGAAACAGAAAACGTCAACAGAAAAGCAAACACACACACTTTTTGTTTTTGAAACCTTTCCTCCTTCAAATGCTGACTGAGTCACATTCTGACCGGAACTCATCAGACTAAAGTAAACAACATTCCTGCTCTGTCTAACAGCAAACAACTTCCTGTGTCAATACAAGTGATGGAATTAATTGGGGGAGTATTCATTAAATGCACTTTAATTGCTCAGAGAGCGTAAGGGCACCGAAAGGGAAGACTTTTTATGGATTTTCCACTTCTTCCCCTGTCTGCCCTACTTACCTTCAAACCTAAATTGCAAACATAGCTGAAGGTATTTTTGTCTTGCATAACTGCAAATGCCTGCATCTTTAATAGAGATGATTTATAAGGAGGTTTTGGAACACGCTGACTTCATAATGAAGAAGCTCTCCTCCCAGGAGAGTCATTAACCCAGACACCACCGGTGCCTGAACTATTTGGAATCCTACAAAATCATCCTGTGAGCATTGCCAAGATGGATTCTTAGCCTTTCAGGTAAGATGATGTATACGGGAATCTCCATAAACCTTCTAAAAATGTGGAGATGAAGAAACATAAACCCCCAAAGATAAAACAACTTTCAAAAGGTCACAGCACTTATCAAGTCTTTAAATACCCAACCTAGAAAGAGATCTCAAGATCCCCCCACAGATCACAACACCTCCACACACGGAATGTAAAATACATCTGTAGACATATGGATGTTTTGTTCTGTCATTGTTCCATGATAATCCAATTAATTTGAAAAAATGGAGACTGTCTCAAGATGTAAACATAAGTCAAGAATAAAATTGAAAATTTACCTCTTTGATTTCTTATGATTGAGTTATTACATCTCTTCAGCTTAGAATAATGTGACACACTCCAAAATGCCTAATGGTGATGATAGGTTAGCTGTTTGTATATGAACTCTGGTAGAAAATACTTTCATCTAAGGAGATATTCATTATCTCTGTGGGTAAAATGGAACAAAGACAAAATGTGACTTCTTGAGTCATCAAGGACGCTGGATTTAAAATTATTCTTTAGAAAAATTATCAAGTATACGTGCTTAATGAATAATCTCAGTACCCCCTGCCCCTACGTACTGTGTAATGATTCTCTTCCCTGTCTTAGCACTCCTCATACAAACATCACCTTAACATAAGTTTGTTCAGGCAGCTATAACAAAGTACCACAGACTGGGTGGGTTGAACGACAAACATTTATTGTTCCTGGTCCTGGAGGCTGAGACTGGGGTGCTGGCATGGTTGGGTACTTGGTGAGAACCCCCTTCAAGTCCTCACATGACCTTCCCTTACCATGTGCAGGAAAAGAAAGTGATCTAGGAAGTTCTTCTTTGTATAAAGACTTGTTATCCCATCATCAAGGCTCCATCTTCCTGACCTTAACTAATCCTAATTACCTCTCAAAAATTCCACCTCCAAATACCACCACATTGGGAGATCAGGCCTTCAAGGCATAAACTGTGAAGGAACAGAAACATTCAGACCCCAGCAAATACCCAGGGGAAAACTAGGAGCAAGGTGTGTAAATCTTCAAAAACTTTCTAAAATGATTGCTTCCAAATGTGGACTCTAGAAAGAAATAACCGTATAGTTTTAAAAGTGCCTATCTGTTTTTATGTCTCACAGAATGTGGGGGAAAATAAAATGAGTGAAATTGTGAAAAAGTAAACATCGTTTTCTATTTAATTTTATCATAAAATTAAATGAGAAAACTGACAGTTACAAATCATGTAAGTAAACTTAATGAATATCAAACTGAAAATAAATGTCAGAAATGTGCAGTTCTTTCTTCTGAGGAAAAAAAAAATGACCGTATTTCCTCCAATAATTTATTTCTGCATTAATTTAATTGTATATAGTGAATCATATTCAATTTTCCAAGATTATATATAAGTAGTCCTTGGCTGAACATCTGCATAGGAAAAAAAAAGCATTATATAAACACTGTTTAAAGGTATAGCTCGTATATTTGATTTCCATATATTAAATTATACAATGTATACAAACAATGTTTGGAAAACATCTTTTCTCTAAAATCATTAAAAAAAACCCCAAATAAACCTCTCTATTGTTTGTGTAGTGATACCTTCCAAATGGGCAGGAGTTTTACATAATCATTTTTAATGTGCAAGGCTAGTATTTCTTTCATTCCAAACAGACTATGCTTGATGAAAGTCATTTGGAAAGAAGGTAGGGAAGTAAAGGCATGCACGTGGGTTTATGAAAACATGGGGGAGAAAGGGAAGAACTTTGGGAGGAAGGGAGAGAGCGAGAGAAAGAGGGCAGAGCAAGGGGTTTTATTAAAATTTTTGCAATTTAATCGTTATGAAAAAGGTAACAATCAAAAACAAACTACCCGAGAAGGGCTGACTTTTAAAAATAACCTATGGAGAAAAGAGAGTGTCCTGAATTTTCGATTAGTCTTTAAAAGTTCAGAGCATAGAGTCAACCTCCAAAATCACAGTGGATTCTATTATCACCATTAACCTTCCATACAAAGGGCTATTATAATCTCCGGCAGAATTTCTGAAACCTCTACAGTATTTTAATCTTAACCTCTCCTTTCTTTTTCTCCTAATAGTGGATTTTTATGTGTATTAGGAACTGCTTGGGAGAACAGCCTGTATTTCAAGCCATATGTTCTCATAATTGTTCTATTCAAAGACTCCCAAGTCTTCTATAGTTTCTGGTTTGGGGCAATGCTGGGGACCAGAGCGAAGAACGGGAAGTTTTTAAAGGGCCCACACTTGTAAGCACATTTTATATGGCAAATTGTAATGTGTTTCTGCCACATAGACCGGTGCACTGGTGTCTTATCTTTGCTTGGGTTTCCAAAAAGAAGAGCTAGAAAGAGGACACCCATGCATGTGCCTCACAGAGGGAGGGGATCAGGGTTGGGCAGAAAAGGGGTGAGGAGGCAGGAATGGGCTCCCGCAGGAGCCAAGGTCAGCCTTGTCAAGCCTCCAGACTAGAATTTGGGGAGCACAGAATTGTTCTCACCTTGTGGAATCCTCCCAGGCAAAGCATCTTTGGAGAAGGCAGAAGGGACGGGGTTAGCTGTAAGCCTTGCCAACACCACAGCAGCTGGGGGATGCGTGCACTGGGCCAGTAAAGGAGATCAGGACAGGGAAGCAACAGCAATGCTGCCATCCCATTCCTCAGAGATTTCCCATCACCTTTCTTTTGACATAAGTGATCATCTCTACATGTAGCAGAAACAGACGGTAGGACAGATGAAAAGTTATGATCACAGCTGAAATGTGTGTAATTGATTTGCTGTATGGCTTGTAAAAGAATGCATGGCTGTATGGTATGGAGAGAAGAGAGAAAACAGCGATAAAATCTTAGAAATTTAATTTAAAAATACATCATTCTGGCTTCACCAAAGTGACAAGGATGCTGTTGTATTTGATGGTGAAAAAACAAGGTAATGACAAAATAATTTTATAATTGCAGTTAAAATGATAAAAGTCACATGATAGCATCAAACATTCTCATTTCAAAAAACATAATAAATGAAGTTTAAAAAAATTACCTTTAGATATAAATGTCAAAAATATCAATCCCCTGATAAAGAATATAAAAGCCTTAACTTCTTCTTTATTGCAAGTGTATAAATAATTACCTGATTTTTTTCCAGAAGAAAAATGAGAAATTTGTGTTGAATCAACTAGCAGCCAACTAAATAAGCAGTTATAAGTTTATTTTAGCAGAGGTATGATTTAAATTCTAGAAATTATCATGGTCCACACTGAAAATAATTATTACTTTATATGCCTGGCTTATTCCCCAAGCCAAATATCATGCTTTATGTATGCTACTCTTCATCTTCAGGGCACACATTGCTTTTTTACGTAGTGGTGAATCAACACATGTTTAAAAAGCAGGATTGAAATTGAAAACTCCACAGATTCACCAGTAGCTTTAATTCAATCAGCAATGGCTGAACCATCAGGGAGGCTGAAAGGTGTCAGGGTGACATTAAAAGGTGTGGGATCAGAGAGGTCTGGGTATCTCTCTTAGCCTTGCTTTTAGCTGTTTGCCTTAGGCAAATTACTTTAAACTGGCAGAACCTCAGTTTCTTCAATTCCCACACTTCTCTGGTTTGTGAGGATTTAAAAGAGATAGCACAGAAATGGTGCCTTGCAAGTTTTATGCAACAGGGGCAATTTTTACTGCTGTTGTTAAGGAGACAAGAAGTATGCACTTAAGTGGAGGCTGCAATCTGGCTGACAGCTGGCAAATGTCCACCTGCATGCATGCTTTCTTTGGCATGCCTTGCACGAGAAATTTCAACTCAAAGCTGAGATCTGAACTTCCAGTTCTTGAAAAAGTGGTCCTCGCCACCATAGAGGACCCCTAGTACTGCAGTGAACCTTTTGTATAAGACAGGACATGTGCTCCCAGCTTGCCACAATTCCCAGCAGTATCTGTTGTCCTAAGCTCAGCCCATTTCCTCATGCAACCTCATTGGTCTCAGTAGGCCTTGGAGCTCCGGCCTGCTAGGTTTGCCAAGAAGAATAAGACCAGGAGGCACGTGATGTAAATCTGCATGGGGGGTGCTGAGGATGCAGAGCTGGTGGTAAAAAGCAGCTGGAACGGGAGCTGGGGGACGTGAGTTGTAGCCCCAGTTCTACATTAACACCTGTGTGAACTCTGGGCTCTATAGGGGTCTGTTTCCTCATCTGTAAAATATATGTTCTGGGTAGGTCAAGTTTCTCAACACAGGCAAGTTCAGTTTCCCATCTGGGTTTCAGTTTATCTCGTGTTTTTTTTTTTTTTTAAATGATGCCAAATTAGTGGGTCACTGAAGCCTGGGTGAATTAGAGAAAGCCCTCCCTCCACATGCTCCTGTCAAAAAAAGAAACATTGCACACAGAGTTGATGGAATACATTTGGAAGCTCAAACACCAAAAGGAAGTTTAACACACATAAAAGTAGCAATTTTGAAAATGCCCTGCCTGCGATTGGGCCTGATGCATTAGTTCTACCTGACTAAATAGAACTAATTGTTTCTCCTAAATGTATTCTTCTCAAAATATCTAGAAATGTTCAAATACTGAAGTAAATTAGATCTGCCTTAGAATCCTTCTTGAGCAAAATTCCAACTTATCCTCTTGTAACTTTGCAGAATTACCTATGAAATACATGACTATAGGTATTAATCATTATTCCTTCTTCTTATTCAATCATTATTTATTCTTGTGTTTTTCATTCTGGAGATATTTAATTAAATGGCTTTTGTAAATTCCACAAGATAAAAGTGTAGCATATGTAACTCAAAATGTGGCACTTGAATTCTCCCCATGTGCAAATTTTCATATCAATGTGCCTAAGACTATTTCTAAAAACAAAGACATATATAAATAACATAGCATGCTGATGTCCAAGATACTTTTTGGAAGTATTATTTTCAGTCCAGAAAGCTATTTTGGCTTATTCAGCTAAATTCAATATGCTCTGTGGCAGAAATCAATGAAGACGAAGGTACAGAAGGTCACTGTTAAGGTTTTCTTCCCTATTTTGTGTTAGAGTAGCTACTCTACTCAAAGGTGATGGTCATTTGGTTACAATTCCCCATTGCGGAATGACAGGGAACCCGAATGGGAGAAAAAGGATCAAGATCAACTCTGGCAGAACATATTCCAGGTGGCGGTAGTGTTTTAACAAATCTTGATTTGTAAGACTTCATAAAAACAATGCCATTGAAAGCAAACTATTTTTCTTTCTACAATACATTTAATAAAAGAAATTTCAAATAGGCTTAATGAAAGACAAGGTGGACAGGTGAAGCACACTCATGAGAAAGAAGGTGGCTGTTTCTGAGAAATCAACTATTTTCATCAACTTGATGAAGGGGAAATAACTTTTCAGAAGACATCAAATATAAATAGTATATGTATATAGTATATTCTAAATATACTATAATATATTAGTAGTATATAATTTATATTTAATATATAAATAGTATAATTTATATTTAATATATAAATAGTATATATATAGTATATTGTATAGTATAGTATATTAATAGTATATAATTTATATTTAATATATAAGTAGTATAATTTATATTTAATATATAAATAGTATATATATATATATATAGTATATTCTAAAACCATTGTAAGCATGATCTAATGTTCCCTATAATGATTAAAAAATGTGTTGCAGGATCTTGCAATATCTTAGTCTTGTTATCTAGGACACTCCCACCTTATACTTGTTGTAAGGAACAATGTATAGCTTTGCAGTCACATAAAAAAATGACCCAATAAATGATACGGTATCCTTACCTCTGGGCCACTATAATCCATCTAGTTTTTCATGCAACACACTGTAGATAGATAGACATGTAGGGGCAATGCCAAGATTGTACCTGATGAAGAAAATACCTAAAAAAGGTATTGATAAATATACTTCCACACAAATTTTAGTCAAGTTTAAGTAGTAACAAAACTTTTTAAAAAATAAAGGGTGGTAAGAAATAGTTTAAAATAAATTAATAAGTGCATCTTAAAAGCATAATTAAAACCCAAACTATTTAAATAACCACCATAAAAGAACTATATTCCAAATATTACATAATACATTAATTGAAGTAAAAAAAGTTGAATATGGGCCCTAAATGGTCCTATCATTTTCTAAATTTAAAATGTCATAACAAAGCTAGGTATGGTGGCTCAGGCCTGTAATCTTAGAACTCTGAGCTGGTGAAGCTAGTGGATTGCTTGAGCTCAGGGGTTCAAGACAAGCCTGAGCAAGAATAAGACCCCATCTCTTAAAAACAGAAAAACTAGCCAGGCACTGTGGCACCTGTAGTCTCAACTACTCAGAAGGCTGAGGTAAAAGGATTGCTTAAGCCCAGGAGTTTGAGGTTGGTGTGAGCTATGATGCCACAGCACTCTACTCAGGGTGACACAGTGAGACAATGTCCCAAACACAAAATAAAAATAAAAATAAAAATAAAATAAAATAAATTAGATTAATGAAGTTGAAAACAAAAATAAATCATTCAAAAAATTAATGAAACAAAAAGGTGGTTTTTTGAAAAGGTAAATAAAATAGATAAACCCTTGGCCAGACTAACTAGAAATAGAAAAGTAAAATTTCTAGTAGCCTCAATCAGGAATGGTAAAAGAGAAATAACAACAGATGCCACAGAGATATAAGAGATTATCTCTGAATACTATAAGAAACTCTACGCCCAGAAATTTGAAAATGTAGAGGAAATGGATCAATACTTGGAATCACACCTCCTCCCTAGACTCAATCAAGATGAAACAGATCTCTGAACAGACCAATTTCAAGCACTGAGATTAAAGAAACAATAAAAAATCTCCCAATGGAACAATGCCCTGGTCCAGATGGCTTCACACCAAAATTCTATCAAACCTTCAAAAAAGAGCTTATACCCTACTGCAGAAATTATTCCAAAAAATTGAGGAGGAAGGAATATTCCCCAACATGTTCCATGAAGCAAACATCACCCTGATGCCAAAACCAGGAAAGGACCCAACCAAAAAGGAGAACTACTGACCAATTTCACTAATGAATATAGCTGCAAAATTTCTTAATAAAATCCTAGCAAACAGATTGCGGCTTATTAAAAAAGTCATACATCACGATCAAGTAAGATTCATCCCAGGAATGCAAGGTTGGTTTAACATAGGCAAATCTGTAAACATAATTCACCGTATCAACAGGAGCAAAAACAAAGACCATATGATTGATCCTTTCAATAGATGCACAAAAAACATTCATAAAATTCAACATCCTTTCCTAATGAGAATGCTGAAGAATATAGGCATTGGCAGCACATTCCTTAAACTGATCGAAGCCATCTATGACAAACCCACAGCTGATACTAAACTGAACAGAGTATTACTGAAAGCTTTTCCACTGAGGACTGGAACAAGAGGGGTCCTCTATCGCCATACTATTCAACATAGTGCTGGAAATTCTAGCCAATTCTATCAGGCAAGAGAAGGAAATTAAAGGCATTCAAATGGGAGTAGAGGAAGTAAAACTCTCCCTCTTTGCCAATGATATGATTTTATACTTAGAGAACTCCAAAGACTCAACCACAAGATTCCTGGAAGTGATCGAAAAATACAGTAACATCTCAGTAAAATCAATATCCACAAATCAGTAGTCTTTGTATATGCCAATAACAGCCAGGATGAGAGGAAATCAAGGACATGATACCCTTCTCAGTAGTGCCAAAGAAAATGAAATACTTGGGAATACACCTCACAAAAGAGGTAAAGGATCTTTATAAAGAAAATTATGAACCCCTAAGAAAAGAAATAGTAGAAGATGTTGACAAATATAAGAACATACCAGGCTCATGGCTGGAAATAATCAACATTGTTAAAATGTCTATACTTCCCAAAGCAATCTACAGATTCAATGCTATCCCTATTAAAATACCAACATCATTCCTCCAAGACTTGGAAAAAATAATTCTTTATTTCATATGGAACAAATAAAAACCCTGTGTAGCCACGGCAATTCTTAGTAATAAAATCGAAGCCGGGGGCATCAGCCTACCAGACTTTAGTGTACTATAAAGCCATAGTGATCAAAACAGCATGGTATTGGCACAAAAACAGAGACATAGACATTTGGAACTGAAACAATTAAAATCCTCAAAGAAAGTGTGGGGAAAACACTGGACGCTGTCGGCCTGAGGAAGGACCTTATGAGGAAGACTTCTGCAGCAACTGCAACAACAACAAAAATAAACAAATGGGACTTTATGAAACTGAAAAGCTTCTGTACAGCTAAGGTGACAACAACCAAAGCAAACAGAACCTACACATTGGGAAAGGATATTTGGCATATTTTGATTCAGACAAAAGCTTGATAACTAGGATCTATAGAGAACTCAAATTAATAAACATAAAAAGAGCCAACAATCCCTAGATCACTGGGCAAGAGAGATGACTAGAACCTTCTCTAAAGAAGACAGATAAATGGCTAATAAACATATGAAAAAATGCTCATTGTCCCTAATTATTAGAGAAATGCAAATCAAAACCACCCTGAGATACCATCTAACCCCAGTGAGAATGGCCAACATCACAACATCTCAAAACTGCAGATGCTGGTGTGGATGTGGAGAGAAGGGAACACTTATACACTGCTGGTGGGACTTCAGGGGAATACAACCTTTTTGGAAGGCAGTATGGAGAATCCTCAAAGAATTTAAGCTAGACCTCCCATTTGATCCTGTAATCCCATTGCTGGGCATCTACCCAGAAGAAAAAAAAAATCCATTTACCACAGGGACACTTGCACTAGACTGTTTATCGCAGCTCAATTTACAATTGCCGAAATGTGGAAACAACCTAAATGCCCACCAACCCAAAATGGATTAACAAGTTGTAGTATATGCATACCATGGAATACTATTCAGCCACAAAAAAAGATGGAAACTTTATATCCTTTGCATTTTTTTTTTTTTGAGACAGAGTCTCAAGCTGTCACCCTGGGCAGAGTGCCATAGCATCATACTCACAGAAACCTCAAGCTCTTGGGCTTAAGCGATTCTCTTGCCTCAGCCTACCAAGTAGCTGGGACTACAGGTGTCCGCCACAATGCCCGGTTATTTTTCTGTTGCAGTTGTCATTGTTGCTTTTAGCTGGCCCGGGCCAGATTCCAACCTGCCAGCCTCAGTGTATGTGGGTGGCGCCCTACCCACTGAGCTACAGGTACCATCCTACATCCTTTGTATAACCTGGATGGATGTGGAACACATTATTCTTAGTAAAGCATCACAAGAATGGAGAAATAAGAACCCTATGTACTCAATTCTGATATGAGGACAGTTAAAGTCCTAGTACACAGTAGTGGGTGGGGGCTGGGGAGAGCTGAGAAAGGGAAGGAGGGAGGGGTGGGGAGACAAGGGGTGTGGTACACCTTTTGGGGGCAGGACACAAATGTAAGAGGGTCCTTATCTAACAAAAGCAATCAATGTAACCTGGTTCTGCATACCCTCAAAGAATCCCCAACAATAAAAAGATAAAAAAAAAAAGAAAAATAAAATAAATAAAAAATAAAACATCATAAAAATATCAGCTTTGCTCTGTGTTGCTTTGGAAGTACTCACACAGAATCAAAATGATCCCAACATGGTTATACTACCAACATTACAAACTAATTTGTATTTGAATAATATTAGCTTTAATTTTAGCTTTGTTAAAAGGAAACATAACACTAAAAAATCAATAATATGAATCAAAACATACCTTTAACATAGACATATTATCATTGTTTAGGATAAAGTTTCAAGTCAAGTGGAAATATGGTAAAAACTCTGTATATGAATTCACTTATATATATATGTATTTACCCCTATTTCCAAAACTCCTAAGAATGAAAATCTCCAAGCCACTATTTTTAAATGCAATTGGAAAAATTGAACTGAACTCAAGCAATGTGGTCAATTTCATTTCCAAATACTTTAGTAACGGTAAAAACACACTTCGCACACACATTAATGTAGAAAACATACCATTATTTTCAAAATTTTACTTCACTTAGGATTTCTTTCTTATTATCCCTGCCTTTTGCATTGTTTTTATACTCCATACTCAACAAATTATATTTATTGAGAAAAAGTAAATTAACATAATTTAAATGACAAGGTAGGCAGCTGATCAGTGTTACCAAAATGGGTTGATAAAATTAAGTTTAAAAAAGGTTCCTGTTTTTTAGGTGGTAAGCTCTGCAACCTTGGCTTTTTTTAAATATGGGAGTTTCTCTCAGCCTTCTCCCTCTTTCTCTATGGCAGTGGTTCTCAATCTTCCTAATGCTGGGCCGTTTAATACAGTTCCTGTGGGTCGCCACCCACAGGTTGACAACTGCTGTTCTATGGTCTTCCTGATGTTTTTTAGACAGATATTAATGTCGATACATTTTTTATATATATACATTAATATAGTAAGAAATTTATAATTGGTTTTGTGATTATTTTCATATACTTACGGAAAAAACGAATTATTTATTTCTAGAGACATAACTAGTGTGCCAAATGAAAAAAGTGAATGGAGTTTGTTAAGAATTATGTATAGGTATGTTTGAGAAAAGGTGAGGTGATTTTCTTATTAATCTAAACTATGAAGCTTCTTTACATGGATTTTTAAATCCAATCAACTGAAAAACTTTTCAGGAGCGCCTACAATGTGCAGCGTTGTGACACTATACTATAAAATCACTCTACACTCTTCTCCCACAGCCTTCCCACAGTTTGCTTTTAACACTCACATTTCTAAAACTGGAAAGTGCCGGAGCTTCAGAAATATTCCCTGGCACCCTATATACACTGTTTACTCCAGCCATCCTCTGCGTTTTTCCCAATGACAAAAGGCATAAGATGTTCAAAAGCTTTTACTAAACAAAGGATTGAAGAGGAAGGGAATTACGGCTCTAAAAAAATATTATCTGGTCAAGTTTAAAATGAAGACATATCTATTAACTCTCTGTCTACATTTCAAAACTTGTGGAAACTGTTAGGCAACATCCTTCTCCTGTTTTGAATTTAAAATCTCGAGTTTCAGAACCATTGACACAAATCTCTCTCGTCCTTTCCATTTAGATTTTCCTGAAGAATTTTAGGTCATTATCATAGTTCCTACCACTGACGTTGAAGTAGTTCTACGGGCCGCTTAATGTCTTTATGTTTAACTTTATCAACTTCACCACCCAGGGAGATTCACCCACCAGCTCTGTCTCCCTTTCAAAGCCTTTCCAGAGAAGAAATACCTAAAGTCACCATCCTTCAAGCGCTGACATCATTTTATAAACACCAGGGCACCAAGGAGACCATTACTCCAAATCCAAACAAGTATGAAAGATGTAAAACATTTAAAAGGACACAACAATTTGACCAACTGGAACCGTGTGGCTGAGAGATGCCGTCATGTCTGGCGCCCAGCGGTTTAGCTACAGAGTATGTAATGCAACTGCTCAATTTGGGTTGGGGACTTACTCTGCACTGCTTTGCACTGCGGTGTCACCTGGGAGGGCCAAGACCGGAGCCACTCGAAATATCAGCGACCAGGTGTCCGTGTCACTCTTCTCTTCAAGACAAAGACCGGAACTATTAATACAAGAAGCTCCAGGGAAGAAATGTTCTCCAGATTGTAAGAAGTAAATGGAAGGAGGCCAATAGAATTGTGCACAGTGACAGCAAAACATTTCCAAGGGCCTCTCGGAGTTAAGTGCAAGTGGTCTGCGCTAAAGGAAATGAAAGATGCTGTGCTATTCCCTGCTCCATTCTCAGGTAAGACTTCATCCCGGCAGAAAGTTCTAGCACCTCGCCATGTTTCTCTCTCCCTCATCACTTCCAAGGTGTTTGTATTTATTTTGTCCTATCAATTTACCGTCTTCTTGGCTGTGTATCTTATCTGTAATATTTAATCTTCCTGACAAGGTTTTAAATTTCTTAAGGATAAATATCATACGTTCGACTATTCTACCTCGTTTATCTCTACAGGGTGCAGCAACTAATACGGAATTGATTTCAGCTCTGTTGGATTTTTTTTTTTTTGTCTCCATAAAGAAAGTTAAACTGAAGTGTGGTTTAAAAGAATATGCTGTATGTTAAAGTAGATATATTCTTGATACAGGGCAGGGGGAGGCCAAGCTCAGGCAGCCCCGGGTTAGGAGGACCTGCCGTGCCCTCTGATGCCACCGGGGGTGACAGTGCGGCAGGTGCTGGAGACCCAGGTGTGGCGGAGCGTGAGCGCTGCGGGAGCCTGCAGGTGCCTAGGAAGCCCAGGGAGACCAGGGCTCAGCCGGTGCTGCTGCCTGAGCCACCGATTCTTACCCCTTATTTCAAAGTACAGCTCCATCCGGTGAGAAGCTGCCCTCCCAGCACACACACAACTTCTGCCGCTGAGAATGAAGGAAATACCCAGGGCTCCCCCATTCACGGCTGAGCAGGGAACCTCCATCTCCTAGGCCTGCGGGATTTTTAGTGCGTTTCTTAGGCATGGGCAACTTCGTGAAGGTACTGGGTCCATTCATTAATGTGCTCATTCACCCTGCCCTCAGCAAACGGGACTGCGTTCATGCATTTGTTAGCCTATATATACTCCTAGACAGAGGACCTGGGTGGGTATTTTCCAACTTGGGTTTTTCCCTCTGCCAGAAGCTCGAGTACTTTTTCTGCATTCTTTTTTGTGTAATAAATCCTACCTTACCACTGATGTGTGGTTGGTGGGTTCATTCTTCAAATCCCTGAGACCGAGGACCTACTAAAGAAAGAAATTCTGGTAACATTTTAACTTCTGTATTTATACTTCTAGTTACATTTTAACCTCATGTAAGTTTAAAATTTCACTAGTGAGAATTCAATTACTTGGATGCTTTGTTACACCTATATAAACTGTGGGCTAATGTCAGACTTAGTTGGCTTAGTTTAATTTACTTGACAATCGAAAGAAAAAGTTCCAACAAAACTACAGACCAATGTCCCTTATGAATGTGGATGCAAAAATCTTCAGTAAAATACCAGAAAACTGAATTCAACAGTGCATAAAAAAATAATAATAATAGTAATCACTAGGACCAAGGTGCTTCATCCCAGGGATGCCAGAATGGAAAAACATAGGTAAATCAATAAATGTGATTCACAACATAAACGAAAGCAAAAATAAAGACCATATGATCATCTCAATAGATCTGGAGAAGCATTTGATAAAATCAAACATTGTTCCATATTAAAAATCCTCAACAAAGCAGACATAGAAGAAACATTGCTCAAAATTATAGAAGCCATTTATGGCAAATTCACAGCTAACATAGTGAGCGGGGAAAAGTTGAAAGCATTTCCCCCAAGAAATGTCCACTGTCACCTCTCCTTTTCAATATACTGCTGAAGAAGTTCCAGCAAGGGCTATGAGGCAAGAGAAGAATATCAAGGGTGTCCAAATCCAGAAAAAAAGAGGTCAAACTATTGCTCTTTGCTGATGATGCAATCTTGTATCTAGAAAATCCCAAAAACTCCATTGAGAGTTTCCTGGAATTGATAAGTAAAATCAGCAAAGTCCAAGGGTACAAAATCAATGTATATGATTCAGTAGCATTTCTATGTATTAACAATTGTCAAGCCAAGAGTGAAATCAAAAACCAAATACCATTCACAACAGCTACAAAGAAAATAAAATAGCGAGAAATATATTTAACCAAAGAGATGAAAGATATCTACAAAGAGGATGATGAAACTCTGAGGAAAGTAATCACAGAGGATACAAACAAATGGATAGCTAAATCAACCTTGTTAAAATGTCCATACAACTCAAAGTGATTTGCAAATTCAATGCAGTACCCATCCAGTTACCAAAATCATACTTCACGGTTTTAGAAGAAAATAATTCTATGCTTCATTTGAAACTAGAAAGAAGCTGGAGTAGCCAAAGAAATCTTAAATTAAAAAAAAAAAATCTGTAGGCATCACATTATCAGACTTCAAATTATACTAGAAGGCTACAGTAACTAAAATAGCATAGTATTCAGTACAAAAATAGAGACATAGACAAATTGAACAGAACAGAAAACCCAGATACAAAACCATCTATCTTACCTACAGCCAACTTAACTTCCACAAAGCAGACAATAACATTCACTGGGGAAACCCCCTATTCAATAAATAGTCTGGAAAAATTGGATAGCCACATGCAGAAAAATGAACAAGACCCCCTCGCTGTCACCATTCACAAAAGTTAATTCAAGATAGATAAAAGACTTAAGTCTAAGTCATGAAACCATAAGAACTAGAGGAAAATGTTGGAATCACTCTTCTAAATATTGGTCAAGGCCAAGAGTTTATGAAAAAGACTCCAATGACAATCAGGGCAACAACATGGAATTTTATTTTGCTATACTGTAAGTAGCCAAAAACAACAACAACAACAACAACAAAAATCCAGCAACCATTGGAACAACAAAAGTGAATACATGGGATTTGATTAAACTCAAAAGCTTCTGTATAGCTAAGGAAAAAATTGACAGAATAAATAGACAACCTGAAGAATGGAAGAAAATATTCCCAGGCCACTCATCTACTAAAGGGCTGATAAACAGAATATCTACCGAGAACTCAAGCAAATCACCAAGAATAAAACACACAACCCAATTAAAAAGTGGGCAAAAGATTAGAAGCATCCCAAAGGAAGAAAGGGAAATGACCAATAAACATTGGAAAAAAATGGTCAGCAACACTAATAATCATCAGGGAAAGGAAAGTTAAAACCATAATGAGATATCAACTTACCCCAGTTAGAATGAAATTTATTAAAAGTCCCCAAAGTGATAGATGCCCGTGGGGATAAAGATACCCTATTGGTGGGACTGTAAATTAGTACATGCACCATGAAGAATAGTATGGAGATTCCTCAAAGAACTAAAAGTACACCTACTGTTTGATCCAGCAATCCCACTACTAGATATTTACCCAAAGGAAAAGAAGTCATTTTATGCAAAAGACACCTGCACTCAAATTTTGACTGCAGCCCAGTTGATTTTACAATTACAAGGATGTGCAATCAACCCAAGTGCTATCAGTTCAAATGTGGATTAGTAAAATATGATATATCCACTGGGAGTACTACCCAGCCACCGAAAAGATGAATTAATACCTTTTGCAATAATGTGAATGGAACTGAAGACCATTCTAAGTAAAGTATCTCAAGAATGGAAAAACAATCATGACCTACACTCACTATTAAATTAGAACTAACAGATGAATTTCACTTTCCTCAGTGGAAAGCCACTGGGGCACAGAAGAGATGAAAGGGGAATGAACCAACCTAATGGGTACATGAAGACTATTTGAGTGATTAGCACACCTATAGCCAGGACGCAAGCAATACGAAAACAATCCGTGTAACCCAAAATATCTGTGTATCCCCTTAACATTTTCAAATTAAAAAAAAGAAAAAAGAGAATTCCAAAGAAGTCAATATATATAGATAAATTACAAATCACGGAAATATTACTCCCCTTCTTTTCTAATCAATATGTTTTTAGGTAATTCTTACATTTCCCCTCCAGGTTTCATGTCCACTCTGAGTAAGAATTGAGACCCTCTGTAGTTTACATAAATAGTTTAGATGGAGTTTTCTTAAGCATACCGCATCAACTGTGATTTAAGATTATTTTAATTTAGCTACAGAGATCTTTTCCCCTACATTTTTGAGGACTAGCCTGTCTTGGGAATTTTCCAGAATACATTTTATGTCTTCCTTTTAAGTAGGGCAAGATTTTGACATATAACTACTGTGGGAACTGGAGGCATTTCTGGCAAGTGCAGTTTATGATTGACTTCTCCACTTGTTTTCATAGTGATAAATATCCAGTTGGCATTAGGCAGGGAAACAAATAGTTCCCCAAATATGTGTTAAGTACATCTGTGAATGAATGGGCTCCTACAGATGTATCAGGATTCTTCTCTCCAGTAGGAGATCTTCAGTTCCATGAGGCTCTGTGACTTCACAAAATAAAAAAATCACTTCCTTACTTGAAAAAGAAAGAAAATTAAAATTCTTTATTTAAAAATGCAAGAAACTACCAGGATAATTATGTTTTGTTAGTGTTTTCTAGTCTACCCATGCCTCATACAATAGAATTTCGCGTAGGTTAATATAAATCACAGTGGTGCATTGTTTGAGAGAAAAGAAAAATATTGAAATACGTTGTACTATCAAAGCAATGCGGCTAAGTGCATTTTGAAAAGTGGAGCTGGCTGGCATCACCACAGACCATTTAACATTTCTTTTATAACTTGATTATGAGTTTTTATTGTGTATACAGTACTTGATAATATACTCATTATTCTTTACAAGGACTGCTTAGAAATAATACAGTTTTGTTTCTTTCAGAATAAGGTGAAAACTTAAACATATTGTCATAAAGGTGAATTTGCGTGCAGCAATGATAATAAAAATGTATGGTTATATACAGTCATGAAATTAAAACTTGGGGCCATTTAAACCCATGAAGATTAGTTTAAGAAAGAAACTAAGGTGTCATTCATTCAGTTTATTCATGTAGTTATTAAAACAAAGAACAAAGATTTTGTTTGCATCATAAATAAGCCTTTAATCACAAAAAAGTCGAATGTCACATCGGCTCTCTTCTGAAGGTGTCTCCTAGTCTTGGATTTCATATCTTGATAAGTGTTTAGGAGCATGAAGGAAGATGCTCATTTGCCTTAAAGGAATTTATTATGTTTTCCTTTGTTTCCCAAGAAAATGTATTCTTTTAATACTGTTCTCAAGCAAGTTTTTACTTAAATGACTTTCGGTCTAAATTGACAGTATTGAAGTCATTCCTAAAGTATTATTTAAACATCTCCATGGCACTCCATTATGGGCACCTGCTGCTGGTAATTACAGGTTTGTCTCCTAACCACTTCCTCTGCTGAATGTCAAGGCAAGATTCAGGCTGCTTGATTACAAACAACTACCAGTTAAAAACCAATGTACATCTCTCTGTGGTAATTATTCAGGGCAAGATGGGTCTGTGTTTACTGAAGTCTTAAGAAAAAGAAGCAGTTACTTGTTTTAATTTCCTCTTTGCTAGCAGTGTAGCATAATCCCTAACATATTTTGGTCACCTTAACAGTGCCTATGAGAATATCTGATTCAATGATACTTCATAATGATACATCTCACTATATTATTTCCTAGTCTAAAAATCAAAATATACTGCCAAAGATAACAGGCTATGATTCTACCAACAGAAGATACAGGCAATAGCCAATTACAGGGAAATAACCGACCTTAATATATTTTCCTGTTTTTCTAGACCCTAGGCTATCCTGACTCCACCATGGTAGCCACTCGACCCCGACTCCACCTCACACACTCACTACCCTTGCAAGAGACTTGCTTACTTTATAACAGAGAGAAATAAATACTCCATAGGGCAATTTCTGGTACAACTATTATCCCCACATAGAAGAGAATTTCATCACCAAATTTGCAAGTCTGTGTATTTTATCAATATTCCATATGATAGAATTCTCCAATTGAATAATTGAAAAGATTCTCTGGGAACACTGGGGTGCTGTTTCTTATTGCTTACCCATCAATTGTCTAGGCCGGGTTTATATGCTTTAACTCCAACAGAATACACATGCTTCATTACTTAATACTAAATTACAAGGTAGGAAATCTGAAGTTAGGGATGGATTTCCAAGAGTAGGGAGATTGGCTTTTTAACTAGAGTCTAAGATCCTAAACATTTACTCCTGAGACGGTTTTGATTCCCACCTACCGCTTTACACTCAACTCGTTCTGCCCAGCAGCTCTCAAAGTGGGTGAGGAAGAGAAGTTGGAAAGTTTCCTATAATCCCACCATCGGTCTTCAAAGTCCCTCTAATAAGTGTTATTTTTATACACAAACAAAATACGCAGTTATCCAACACGATTCAAACGATCTCTATTGGCAACCATGTGCCAAACATCATGTCCCATGCTGGAGATATCAGGATCAGCGGGGTTCCTGCGCTCTTTGTAAGGACATACTAGCTGGGGACACAAAGGGAAAAGAGTGTTCCAAGTGGATAGGTTGCTTTATGAAAAGGTAAAGACCTGAACTAAGAGCAGTAACTACTGAACAGGAGCCAGGTAGCCGGAAAGGATGGAACGTGAGGAATGAACCCTTGTTCTTAGCAAAGGAAAGAGCGCAAAAGCTAGGGGAGAGGGAACATGGTGGCCTTTGAGGTCACCGTAAAGGATGTCTCTCACCAGGGATGCCTTGAACAACACCTATGCTTGATTTAATGAAGGTGCTCTAAGGACCCTGTTGCCACAGGGGGGCATTTGGCAACGGAGCCAGAGGGGTAGGCACAAATACCCATCAGTCATGTTAAGAGTTTACTTCATATTCTAAAGGCAATGAAAGCCATCAAAAGGTTTTAAGAAAATCCCTCTCTGGATGGCGTTTGTTAGGATTCGCCTGGCTACCTATGGAGGAGATGGGGGAGAGGCAGGACAAGGAAGAGGAAGAACCTTCTTTCCTGAACAAGTGGAGAGAAACGGACTTATCTGAAACACATTTAGGTAATGTACAGTATCTTCATGTCATTAAACATAAGATCATTGATAACATCACACCATTAAATTAACACCAAATATTTGAATATGTTTAAGTTTGTGAACATATGAATATGTATAAGGGACTTCTGGAAGTTACTTTTCATGTGTCTGAACTTGGCCTTTAGCATTGCTCTCTAACCGCCTCAACAAAATTAACAGCAAATAACCGTATATTCTGGCACAAAATAGATACTATTCATATCAAATTAAAAAGAAAAAGTGTCAATCACACGGTCTGACTTCCTAAGGCAGTTAAAAGTTCAGAAAATTAAAATTTTAAGAAGCCTGTTTTGATTTTATTTTAAGGTCAATAGTTACACAACTTCCTAAGACAATTTATTATTCAGAAAATTCAAGTTTTGAAAAGTCTGTTTTTATTTTAGAAAAAAAGAAAAAAACAGGTACAGCCCAGAAGAAGGAATTATAAGTACAATCTCATCTTCTTGTCTCCTGTTTTCCCCCTAGAAATCTTCAAAGAAAACTACTAGAAACTAAATATTATTTGTAGCACAAAACCCGAGGTAAGCAGTTAAATCAGTCATCAAAAGCATTCTAGGTTGCTTCTCTCAGATTCTTTAATTCGAATAAAATCCTATAAGATAACAGATTTTGGTAATTGTTTCAAGAGTTTGATATTGATTCAAGAGTTCTTTTTAAATTTCCCTTTAAAAACTAGAATTTTCCTAAAGCACAGCTCTTGGGAAAGTGGAAGAGGAGGGTTGGAGTTAAAAAATAAAAAAGTGCTAAACTGTGTTTTAGACAAAGAAGATTACAAATCAGTGTTCTATGGACCTATTTAATAAAGTGTTTCCTGTGTGGGTATCATTTTGATGTGGTGACTGAGTTGTCTGTCTTGATTTAGTTCTTTAATGCATCTATTACATCATACTTGCTAAAGGCCCACAATTGCATTAATTTGGGTAATAAATGTCTGGGTTTATGTTCTTCGTATCAAATTGACACGCTTTGAGGAAAAGGAGTTTTAAGTTTTTGTCTTATTTTAATTTGACAGCATTTTAAAGAACATAAAATAACAAAGGTGATTATTAACATCACAGCAAACTAAAAATGCTGAATATGTAGTACTCTTTGTAGCCGAAAGGTTTTTCTTTGTCCATAATTTTTTCCAAAAAGTGCTGTTACTTAAGCAACCATATAGTTTCGTTTTATAAACACATGCTGGAAAATTTTTTTCAAGTAAAACTATGTTCTTTGGCTTTTATTTTCCCTTTCCTTTATTACATATCATAACTGACATATATATGCCTATGAGAAACTGTTCAGTAAGTCTGTTAATTAATCCACTTGAAAAATAAATTATTACATATAGTATACATCAACACAATATATATTTAATATCTGGGTATCTAATTAATTTATCTTTTACCTATTGTATGTCCCCTTGCATATGTGGAACTTGGGCCTTACTTGCCAATTTCAGTTTAATTAAGTTTCGCTTTTTTCCTAGGATCAGTAGAAGCTTTGTGGTGTTAAAATTTCTGCTATAAATGGAGATGTTTTTCTACTCCTCTAGAAAGTTTAAATATTAGTAAAAAATAAAAAAAAAATGCTAATTGTTGTTTCCAGCTTTTGTACGCACATTCATCTCTATAAATAACAGCAACGAGAAAAGCATAAACTGATTTTTTCACTGAATTTTATCTGGCACTACTGTTACTGAATTAATGTATGTATAACCTAGACTCAGAACATGACACAGAAAAAAAAGAATCTTCTAATCTTGCCTGTCCGTAAAACTGAAACAAACATGTCGACTTTCCAAAGAGTTTTCATGTAACATTAAAATCTCAAAACTGGGTTTAAAAAAAGTGAAACCCACAAATTTTTTTCAAGAATTTTACCTCTGAAAACATGCTTTTATTGGCCCACCTGGTATTCTTTCACCTGACACTCTCAATCTTCGGATATATCTAATTCTTTTCATAGTAATGCCAAATGAAAATCATTGTATAGTACAAACTTACAAAATAGCAACAATTGCTAACAGGAATTAAGTTCTTCCTTGGTGCCATGAGCTATTGCCAGCTGTTTACTTCTCATAACCCTCAGATATGTCACAGTTCTATGATACAAATACTATTATTATTCTGACCTTCTCTTTCCAAATATAGCGATTTTAGCTTGTATGTAATTTGAAAGTATAGAGTTTAGCACAGTTTATTCAGCTTTACCTTAATATAAAGACTGGCTTCAGTATTTTTCCAGCACCAGGTGTCACAGAAATAACTTGGCATCACATATTAATATTTTTACAATGAATTTTAATTAATTTCTTATATCGAGAAATCATCAGATCCAGACACTCACACGCAGAGACATCTATCCAGTATGTTTTTATTTCTCTAGCTGTCAAAGAAACTGGCCAAAAAAACAAGGAGCAAGATCTAAAACCATTTATTCATATAAATAGTTATAAATAGTTATGATACCTTTAGGAATGGGAGTTATTAATGACAATTTTAAGAAAAGCTATCCAACCCATAAAAAAACAAATTCAAGTGAGGACCAAACCAACCTCTGTACTATGTTCAATAAAATTTTTAAAAATGTAATTAATACAAAAAGATACACTTGACAGTTATCTAAAAAAGTAACTGTATATTAACATCACAGAATAATGTTTTCTAAAAATTATTTCAAATTCTCATGGAATAACTGTCCTATTCCAATCAGTCTAGCATCATTGTGTTATTTTCAACATAATTCAATTTCATAATACTGGTTCCTAGCTGTGTACAAATTTATTGTGTGGCCAAACACAATAACATTCTTTTTTCATCTTGCAATAGAATTAAGTTTTATGCAATACAAAAGGAAAAACATATGGAAAATTGTCACTTTTAATAGACGTTTTAGTCTGAAAAAAAGAATAAAGTGGGTTTAGAATTAAAAATCAAAGCCCACTGGTTGTACTGAGGCATATTTCCATCTGTTATTAATGTTTGAGTTACATAGGAAAGATGAGATTATTCATTAAGTCCCTCATGCAATATGTTAGTAAATGGGATTTTGGTTAGTAATTTAATTGCCTAAACCCTGTCCATGCAAGCTCCCAGTTCATTCAAAACAAACATTTACAATAGCCTGAGCTGAATTAAAACAGTTAACAACACCAAAGAGTACTTCTTGATTTTATTAAGAAATACGTGTATGAAAATGTACTAACAAAAAAGGGAGATTTCTCTGTCCCATTATAGTTAAAGAATAATCTCTTCCTTTTTTGTTTTTCCTTTTCAAGAAATTTATGCGAGGGTTTTTTGAGTCATATAAAGAAATAGGAACCTAATTCTAAAATATAAATAAAGATGGGATGTCTTTGGTTTCAGTTGAATAAATGATTCTGAGTATTAGAAAGTGTGATGAGAATTCAAGTGGCCATTGTGAAAATGCTCACAACGCTTATGCACAAACTACCGGGGTCATATGCTTAAGCAGGGCTCCACCGCTGTTACTCCTACAGGGACTTTCACTAATGGTCTGATAATAAGGGAGGGGAGGTGGGCCTGGAGGCTCTCCCAGTACTTTACACAGTGTGAGCGCGAGAGCCACTGATTAATCACTGCCCTGTTCTCAACACACTTTGGATTACTAAACAACCCTGTTTGTCTCCACAATGGTTTCAGAATTACAGAACACTGTTCTAGAGAATACTTTCAGATGACTTATTTAAGATCCTTGTAATATAAATTTTGGAGAAAACCTCTTGTGTTTAGATGATTAAAATGGAGATTGGAAAATACTCCAAAGATGGAAAAACGTGTATTTATGAAACTCTTTTATAGGGGGGATAAGATGGACATTTCAGTCTTCAATTTAATTTCAAACAGCGCTAACATATTGCTTTCAAAAGTATTATCATAATAATCACCTTAAGAATATAAGGACATATTATTTCCTTATTTTGCTTGTTCTTTTTTCTAATTCTCTTCCCCTCTCCCCCATTTACACACATACCAGTGTCTAAGGAGGGTGTTTCCTGTAGTTTAAAACTACACCAGAAAACTAAACACTTTTGCTAATAGTAAAAAAAAATAATAATTACTTTGGGTTACATGCATATGTCAAAGTAGCTCGTGTTGATACGTGCTTCTATGGAAACAACTCTTGCTGAATGTCAGCCTAAGCTTCTCCATATGATTTTTCTCAAAGGCTCCCTTTTAAAACCATCATTAACATTTATTATCTTCCTGTTATATAGACTGTTACTTTTGTTTCATCACAAATCTCTGCCTGTTTATTAGCAGCCCTGTCACTGCTATCAGATGACATTTGTTTTACTTAATGTACATAGCTTTAGAAAAAAAATTACAGAACTGCTATTACTGCATTATATGAAAAAATTCCAACGTACATTTAGCTGACACTGCATCAGCTGCTATTTAAACTGGGCTTAGCTAATGGACTTTTAATGTCAGCAGGGTTATGTGCAGTTACTGGCTATTAGCAGAAATGGCTCCTTTCTATAAAAATCACTTTTCCTCAAGTGTGTTGTTTGAACATTCCTTTCCCTAATTTAGTGACTGTCATTGAACGCAAAACAAACTCAAGGACTCTGGAGTCCTCTGTTATCTTTAAGACCCTCTTTTTAACCCTGCAATTCACCATTAAACAGGCAGCTTCCCTCATTTAGCATTTGGGCTTGGACTCACAAAACTTTGTGAGGCATTATAATTTACTTTGCTATTTTTAGCAGTGTACTTGATATTTTGTAATGAAAACTCAAAGCCATCGATGAAATCTGTATGACTGAAAACATCCAAAATGCTTTTCTGAGTCCTGGAAGTTATTTGCGTACGTTAAAAGTCAAAAGTTTTGCATAGCTCAAAAAAGGCCAAGGGATGTGGAAGAATATGACAATAATCATTTAGACGTAGCATGTAAATATTTATATATTAACCTGAATTTTAATACAATACTGAATATAAGCAAGGAAGCGTAGCATCACCTCATCCTGAATGAAATTCTGTATATACTTTCATTAGTAATAACCTTTTGCCCCTCTCAATTAACTTTGTGTTTTCCATTTTTTAAAAAAAGCTTTAAATGGATGCAATGGATAAACTTGGAAATAAAGCCACTAATACAGCATCTGAGGAAGTCCAAGAAAAATCGGAGATAACGCCATTTGATTAAGAGGTTGAAATAAACCAGCTCTGATTTCTGTTCAGGAAAGAACAACACAACCGACCTCTACTTCGATCAGCCCACCTTAGAGGTCACCTCATGGAGGGGGTTGGCCAGGGAAATGCTGTCTCTTCTAGAGAGCGCCCAGAGAGGGAGTTGTGAATGTGAATAAGGATTTTACCCCTACACTCATGAAAGTCCACACTCTCCTTTGGTCAACAAATTATAGTGCGTCGTGTAAGGAAACAGCAGAAGTCCTCCACCACGCCTTTGAAACCAGCTAGTGAAAGTGGACATTCCCTCACTGTCACTTGGAAGACAGGAGAAAACTTGTTTCTGTCAGATAAGCCACCGCATGAATGAGGCAGAGGCATCTCTTCTATACACCGGGGGAAATGACTTAACAATTTGCCAAGAGCAAGGCGACATTTTGCAGAAAAGTAAGGTAAAATATTAATATTTCGTTCAGAACTCAGTGATTAAATCTGATTTCCTATTCAATGACTATCTTTGTGAATGTGTTTTGTAAGTTAAAAGGTTTTCCATTTGTTTCAGAAGTTCCATTTGTTTGGAGGGATATTCCCAAATCTGTTTGAAAATGAACTCTTGCTCAAAACAAAAACACAAAAACCTACAGACAGATAACACAGCATGAAATTTGTGCCAAGGATATATATGCTCACAGGGAGATATTGACTGTTTGTCTATTCCTTGTCAGTCTTCATTTCATTAAGAGTCTGCCTGGAAATACTCTCCTAGTAAATATTTCCATAGTCATTTAATTCAATAAAAATGACATGTGTATCTTTCATGGGATCCTCATTTCTAATAAATCCAATAATATAATTCCCCCATACACGCCCCAGGGAAACATACCTACTTTAAAAACTTTTCCTAGCCTTCCTTCTACTTTTTCCCATCATTATAATATGTAAACTATAAGTTTTTTCATTGTGGTCCTTTCAATACTATACGGATTCATATATGCATACCTAAATATAAACTCAATATATATTTCAATCAATGTATAATGAAAGAAAGATATTGATATTTTCAAAATGTGCTATAATTCTATACCTCCACTTATGCAAATTCTTTGGGGGAATCATTGTTCCTAAAAATGCCCATTTAATTTTTAAGAGGATGCTATTCAATTTCTTATCTGTGTGAGACATTTAAGATATTACATGTAACATTGATATTATTATTATTATTCTTATTTTTGCAGTTTTTGGGCAGGGCTGGGTTTTGAACCCACCACCTCTGGCATATGGGGCCAGTACCTTATTCCTTTGAGCCACAGGCGCTGCCCATGATATTATTGTTAATGACAATGTCTAACAGAGCTCAGGAAGTGGCAAGGCATTTTATAAAGACCATTAGAAGATAGTGGCAGATACTGATTTCAGCCTAGATTTCCTAAAGAAGTACATCTTGCCCAAATAGGACCAATAAAATCCAATCTCAACTTCTTATAAGTCCAAATTTCTTCTGCTATGTTAATTGAAATGACTGCAAATCAAGACTTTATATAGATAAAAGTTTCAGGTCAGACGGCCTGTTAAATAATGCTATGATAAAATATTGATCTTGTGTCTGTATTCTACATAGGACAAATAGTAAATCATTGAATATGCCTGTTTTTCCTTCAAGACCTGAGAGCAGTTCTTGAAATGCACTTCTCTTCTCTGCCACAGTCTATGCTCTGTGGGTGATGGCTGTGGTTGGCTCCACAGGAAATGTCTTAGCCTAGTTCAGCCCTTGAATTTGATCCTAATATATTTTTAAGCTTACACTCTTTCATCATCTGATGGAGATCCAGAAGGAAAAAGGAAAGTTGCTAAAGAAAATGACAGGCAACATAATCAATGCTTTATTTAGAATGACTTCAAGATTGCTGCTTGCAAAACTTGAGCACTTCCGTTGAGTGGCTCCAATGTGTGTTTCTGGTACTTTTTATTCAATGAAAATAAAATATGTAATTCTTCCTTTATTGAAAGCTAAATACTAATGCCAACATATTTCACACAGATATAATGCTCAAAGTGAAATCACCATTATTTACTTTGTCCACTCACAAATTCTTTGTCATGGTAGTAATTTGGTTATCTTGTTTTGATTAGAGAAAATAAATGTCTCTGATAATCCCATGTGATAAAACAACAGTGCTGTTGTCGATATCATTTTTAGCATCTCTAAAAGTTGGAGAAAACTATTTGTTAAAGCACACTCCTTGATCTAGTTCTTCAAAGGGCTTGATAGGCTCTTGAAATTCCAAAAAGATACCAGAATTATTTAAAATGCTAAATTCGAATACAGGTAACAAACTTACAAATTTTGTAGAGAATAGACTCCTGCAGAACTGCTCCCTTTAACTTCAGTCCTGGACAGGAGTGCCCTTCTTATCTGTGGTCCTATTTCAGCAGTTTCAGTTCCCCACAGTCCAAAAGTATTAAATGTAAAATTCCAGAAATAAGCAACTCACTAATTTCTAAATAGTGCACGGTTGTAAGTAGTTTGATTAAATCTCTCAGATGTGAACCATTCCTTTGCTCAGCATATCCACAGTAGGATACAAGCCCATCAGTCATTTAGTAGCCATGCCAGTTACCAGATTGTGAAAACATGGTGTATGTATATAGGATTCTGTAACTATCCATGGTTCCGGGCATCCACTGGGGATCTTGGATCAGGAAGGACTACTGTACATGAATTTTCTTTGCTTGTAATTATAAGTGGATATTCTTGCACTATACACTATACAATATTTCTTTAAACACCTGTTATCTAAGAGAATGCATATTATGAGTTAATTAAAAAAATTTTTTTTAAGAGATTAGAGTCTTCCTACATTGCTTAGGCTGGTCTCAAGCTTCTGGCCACAAGTGATCCTCATCTCAGCCTCCCAAGTAGCTGAGACTACAGGCGCTAGCCGCGGCACTGGGCTTATGAGTTAATTCATAAGTCATAAAAATGACTACTTTTCTATAGGAATGTTATACTCTACTTCTACACTACTTTTATATATTTTATATAATTCAACACCCTACTTTTTCTGAGCTTTGGGAAAAACCTGTATTTCTACTCACTATTTGCCCTTCCAACTGAATAGCAGATGCATTTTTACATAGGCAACCATTATGTTTTTATTGGAAAAGCACACTCATATGTAAGGCTTTTCTTCTGAACAGAAAAACAAAGACAAATAAATAATAGTTGAGTTCAAGCAGGCCAGGATTAAATAATCAACTAAGACATTGGCTAAAAATGAGAAAGGTTAGAATTCATCAATAAACTTGTTAAATGTGCTGAGGGAGTTTGTGAGGTTCAGCATTCTTAGTAAGAAGAGGATATAATCCGTGCTCATCTGCATGAGGCACTTTGACAGTTTTCATATTTGCTGAGAAGCGAAACTAGACCCAGGACCCACATGCCAAAATGATTAATGAAGGGAGAACCTCCTATCCTCACAACATTTTAAAATAAATAAGACTGGTAACTCTGGAGTTAAATGTAAGCCATCAATACTAGCTGTTAACATGATTATTTTGAGCTCTAGCATTTAAAAGTAGAACTCTAACAGGCATGTTAATATAATGAAGTTTCACCTGGCTCCCCTCTCTCTCACATTCCACCGCCCTGTCGGCAAGGAGATATGTTTAGCTACTTAATTAAAAGAGGGTATTCCCCAAACATGGGGGTTTTCAGATGTTATTCCTCACTTTTGCCACACAAAGCACTTTTGAATCATTGCTCACTGCTCGTAAAAAGTATACTGACATAAGGACAAATATCTGCATATTTGGCACTTTCAAATACTTTGCTCACTTCATGTGTAACCCCAATTTAATTAATAACAGCAATTTCAACACTATGAACTCCATGAAAAAGGCTAGATACATTTTAAGTACCTTTAAAATCTGGTACCATTCTTCTATATATTTCAAAACTATAGTCCCAAGGGAGCAACTCTGGACGTCAGCAATGCCCAAGGTGAAAAACCACACAACTGCAACCCCCCAATTTTTTAAAATTCTAAAATTATAGGTAGCTCTATATTTTCTAATACATTGTCTATAGAAAGCTCAAATATTTGCAACATATGTTTTAAGTTTTCATGAAGAGGCAGAAATTCTTCTAAGAGCTCCAAACAGGTAGCCAGGATAAAAAAATGTTTTCTATTTCCTATACTTGTTAACTCATAAAAGATTTACTGTAAAATGCTTTTTTAATTAAAATCCTCATAAATTTGGAAATATTTAAAATAAGCAAAACTATGAGCCAATGATTTGAATGTCTTTTCAAAAACAAGAAAAAGGGAAACACTAATGTTTTAATATTGCTCAAGGCAAACTTAGTCTCCTTGAAAGAAGAAAGAAACACTAAGTTTTCTGTGAGTAAAACATCCTTAACTAAGTGATATTGGAGTAATACCAAAGGTCTTGGTTTCATGTAGTCCTCCTTACCAATACCTAAGCAATAATAAATCCAAAGAAGCAAAGAAACCTAAAAAAATTCTGGACATAGGTTTAAGAGATCAGGTGGAGAGACGGAGAGAGAGAAAAAGAGAGAGAGACAGATTTGGGTATAAGTATAGAACAGGCTGTCTATATTTAGAAACAGAATCACTTTGTAGGAGAAATGTCCATCCTAACTCTAAGTAATATAAACATTTCTGAAAATCTCTTTTAACTAAAACGATTGAAAAGACTTGCACCAAACATGCCAAGAAACAGAAATAACAATTAAACAATTAGAATTAAATGTAAATTTTCAAAATTTGCTATCTAGATTCTTTATGCAGCTCTGACTTATGGTAAGAAAGCTTGCTACTACAAATGTAATTTGAATAAACAGAAGTCCTGGTGAATTTGATTTGCCTTCATGGCAATCTATTTTTGTATGTTTCTTTTGTTTTAACATGAATTCAGTTATGTACTTTGGACTTTATACTGTCCATTTTCTTGTAAAGGAAAACTGTTGACATTCATACAAAGGGTTGATTATTCCCCAAACCCTTATCCGAAACCCTAGAATGATGTGGACTTTTCCATAGTAATGTTTATGAATTTACAAAAAGTTATCTTTCAGTATTTCTTATAAAGATGAAAATTTTAAAGTAGAGCTTTAAATTCATTCCACAGCAGTTTTAGAACTCGTAAAGCTCATTTTCCCAGAGAAAACAGAAAAGGAGAAAAAATGCTCTAAAAGGGAGTGAGATTCACATAGGCTGTTCAGAGAACCAGGCCCTGTCCCGGAGTTCACAGCCATCTACTTTGGAGCGTCTCTTCAGAAAGTGCCATTTCTTGCTTTTGGAGAAGCAGCAGCAGCAGCTATCCTCATTCTGAGTTCAAAATCACTGACCTTTAATTTCTTTAATGTCGTGGGTTCTTTGCCACTGGTTTACAGATCTAGAAGCTGAGGAATATTTACTTTCTATGAGCCAACGCTTACTGTATAGGCTTTGTATGTATTAATCCATTCAATCCTAAATATAATGTATAATGCACATTATCCTCATAAATATGAGAAAATAGAGACACAGAGAAGCTAAATAACTTGCCCATGGTCACACAGCGAGGAGGTGTTAGAAGCAGAATTATGATAACTACTATGCTAACCGACAGAATGGATATGCGTGACTAACAGTTCTGAAATGTGTCTCCCCAGGAAAATGTGTCTCCACAGGAAAATCATATTGAATCTAAGTAAAATGCTGCTGCAATGCACGCTTACTTATAAAACTTACCACTTGCAGCCAAATCACTGCCCTTAAATTCCTCTCTGTAATAAATATTTCGGATCCCTCCCCCCACCACCACTACAAAATAGCCTGACCCATGTTTCCTATCTTTGGATGTTGGAATCCCAAAAGGACTCTACCTATGCCCACTGTTACATTTCAGAAAGTGAATTATAATTAAATGCTTGGAAGTCTGTCTTCCCTAAGGGTTGAATCTGTCTGTTTGCACTTTGTCTGTAACAAATAGCACACCATCTCAGACGAAATATGAGAGTACAGATTAAGAACTTTACCTCTAATACTATGTTTCTATTATAATTTATGGGAAAATATGAATGGGTTTGTATGTAACTGCCATAAACACAAAAAAATCAGACTAGAAAAGCAGTAGGGTAAAACTGCAAGGCAAGAGCACTGGCTCAGTCTTAGCCCCCCCACCCGCCACTTTCCCCATTATCTTCTTGAAGCGGTTACTGCCTATAATTTTCATGTTTCTTCTGAGAGTGACTCCCTCTGCTGCTCCAGCAAAGCCATGACCTAAATCAGAAAAGTGCTAAACGCAGTGAAGGCTTAATAGAGCATACAATGGCTGTTTGCACTAATTGGAGAACCTACCGTACATTAGAGAACAGTTATGTTTAGGTCTCAATAATAACTCTAAATAAGCTAAGAGGGTTTGCCCTAGTAGAGCTCAGGCCATGTTCATGTCCTTAGGGGGTTTGCTTAAAATAGATCCGTGTGAACGCTGATTAGCAAAATCATCTCCAAACCTACAATAGGAGAGGTGCTTAAGGTCCCTGTCTTGTTTAACTCTTTACCCTCAGGATGCAGAACATAGGAGGCCAGGGCGCCAATAAATCACTTATAATCCGTGATTCCTCATGCTTTGCAAGTGCTTGAAAAGTTGTCTGTTAAAATCATTCTCCAAGCTAGAATATGTGATTTTTCTAAACAAAAGTAAACTAGCCTACTTTTCCTTATTGCAAATTCTCAGTGTGAATTCATAGGAATTTTCTCTACTCCTTAAATGGAAAACTGTAAGGTAGAAATGCAATGAAATTCAGTTGTCTACAAGGCCAATTGTCTATTTGTACCACACCAATGTGCATAAATAATCAAAGTAATTTTTTCTCTTTGGCAGGATGAAATATGTTGTTTTTACTATAAATTAAGAAAATAGAGAATTGCCCCAATCTGATTAGAATCCAGTTTCCTGTTCTTGAGTTTGGTGGTGTTAACACTCATAACACTAGTTGGTGCTAGATAAGCAAGTTTTCAGTGCTGTGTAGCTGAGATAAAAAGAATGTATAAAATGGGAGGGCACCAATTCAGAAGCACACTGATCTCTCACACACACACACACACACACACACACATACACACACACTCTCAAAGCCTTGTCCTATTAAATCTTTGATTCTTGGAAGTCAGAAACACGGCAAATTCCCTAGAGCTAAGAGTTCCCAGCAATTCTGAATGAAACAATTAGGGCATAGCCTGATAAGAGAAAGTTGTTGCCTAAAGCCTAGAGAATTTCCCAAGGACCTATTTAAAGCGACTGTTGCCTTGAAACCAGTTACAAAACTCAGTACACTGAGAAGTAACACTCATTTCTTTTTCCCCTAATCTTAAATATCTATTGTGTTTTTTGGCTATTTCTAAAGAGATATATTAAAAAAACAAAACTTATAATTTTTCCAACAACAGGAAAAAAATCATCCATGTTGTAAAGTGCTTAACCACTTATGCACTTCCATTCATAAAAATACTTCATTGTAACTAAATCTTAAACACAAGGAAATCATACCTTGAGGTATGGGCTAGTTGTTCTATTCCAAAGAAAGGAAGAAGGAAAAGCAAATCCATGAGACCTTTATGAAACGTGTCCTCCTGCGAGGAAAGCGTTAAGGGCGGTTCAGTGGGACACCGACTGGGGTAATGGATTAGAGTGGTGGGGACTGGTTGACAGCAGCTGACAGTGGAGTTTGGGGCTTTATCCTTCCTCTGATACCTAACAGACAACATAGGAAGAGCTGGTATCCTGGAACTTGGGAGATAACAAGGATAAAAGTGGTGGAATAGCGCATTTCACAGACCACAAGATTCAAACAAAAAGTTTATTAACCAAGAAGTGAAGGAACTAAACAAACCAAACGGAAAACTGCCCTGATGTTCACACACCCTACAGAACACATTTTATTTTTCCACGTATGATGAGAATCGCTCGGTCTTTGACTTGGCTGGTCTATATCAAGAGAAAGAGCGCAGGAGGCAAACGCTTAGTTTCTCAACCCCCAGAATCTTTACTTTTTAATCTCTTGGCCCTTTTTTTTCCAGTACTAATCCATTGACAATCTCCTGTTTGATTATCTTTATTGATCCTTTTTCTACCCTGTCTTTTTGATTTGGCTGCCCTAAGCTCTCAGCAGGAATCCTATCTCCTGTTTGGCATCTTTGGGGACTTTAACTTGTCCTGTTCCCAAACACTTGTCTCACGGTCTGGGTTTCCCCGCCCCCGCTCCGGTCCCCTACCCGGTGGCTCAGGCTTTTGTGCGCCCAATAACAGCAGGCGAATTCCACAGGGAGTCACGCAGTTGATTCCACGACTATTCATCAGGTTGCTCACTTAAGCTCCCAGATAGCCCCCCACCCCCACCCCCACAGACTAAGCATCTTAGGCTGCCGCCTTGAGAACTTCTTACCAATTCCGGGAAATCGACAACCAGCTCTGATTCTCAGTGAAGATTCTTCGGTAAAATGGGCAGATGAGCTCTGTATAGGGAAACCAGAGCAGCACCTCGGGGATGGGAGGGATCGGGCGAGAAGGGAAGGAAGGATTTATGAGCCTGGCCACTTAGCAGGGAAGCAGGAAAATTTACTCCCGAAGTAGCTATCGCTAATTCACAAAGCCTTGCTAATCATTTACGTCCCCACCCAGACCACACCGGCTCGCGCTGTCCGCCCCCAGCGCCTCTCCGCGATCAGAGGGAAGGCGCTGGGGAAACGTCAGAGTCTGACCATCACCCGAGGAGTTCGGGCGAACGCCGCGCCTCCTCTGCTCTCCAGATTTGGAAAGACCTGTAACCGAGACCAGGGAAGGTGCGGTCGGAGGGGGAGCATCCCTGAATTGCCTCCCAAAGCTGCACAAGCTTCCTCTACCCCCTCCCCTGCAGGAAAACCTAAGCCTCCTCTACTGAGCCAGCTATCGCCACTAAACCGGGCGAAACGCCCCAGGTGGGCTCCGGGCTTGAGGATGGAGCCCAGGTGCCCGCAGAGAGATCCGGGAGGGGCCGCCTCGGCTCGCTCTTTCCTTCTGCCTTCCCCTCGGCTTCCCGGGCTGGAAAGCTGGGAGCTGCCGCTACCACTTCAAACTCCCGGGCAAGAAGGGAGCTGGCGATCGGCTTCCGACCTGCCCTCCTCCCTGACCCATTCCCAACTCCTGGCCACTCTCTCCCAACCTGGCTCTCCCAGGACCCCAGGCACTTATTCTAGAGCTCACATGCGTTCAACTACAATGTCACAGTTATAAACTCCCCAGGGAGTTTCGGATTTGGTTTGGGGTTTTTCGTTGCCCAGTCGCCGGGTGGGAGGCAGCCACGAAGAGGGTGCGAGCGCGGAGGCACGCACCCCCCGGGGCCTGCCTGGGGCTGCCGGTGCCGGGCGGGGTGGGCTGTGTTAACTACACATCGCCCCATCAGCAGCCACGGGGCACCAGCGCCTGCGGGTCCTTGGCGGTAATGGCTACATTTCCTTAGTTGTGCGCCCTTCAGCGTCTGGTGTGCTCAGAGACTCAAAGAAGGTCCTGCGAGCCTGCGAGCACCACGCGCATCAGGAGGGGTCCATGGTGTGCCCCGCCGGGGAGTCTCTCCAAACCCGTGTGTTCAGCGTGCAGCCCGCGCGCGAGCGGAGCGGAAAGTGCTAAAGACACCCCAGGCGCTCACACGCACAGAGACGGATCCCAGGCGCGTCCACACCCGGCTCCTCCCTGGTCCATCCCTGCCCATCTCGAAAGACAGAGTGAAAAATAAAATTCAAAGCTTCTTGCCTAGTTGGGAAAGTGAAATTTAAAGTGGTTTCCAGGAGGGAGCAACGGCGCGGACCGAGGACGTCGGGAGAGCTGGGGAGGTGAAGGAGGAGAGGAGACCGAGCGCAGGGAGGCGGCCGCGGGGCCCGGCGGACCCCCTTACCTTGCGCGGCCGAGCCGGTGCCGCTGGCGCTGAGCAGGGCCAGGGCAGGTAGCACGAACATTTGCAGCACGTATCCCAGTCCCAGTCCGCAGCGGGCCGCTGTCGCCCGCAGACCTTTCCTCATCGTCGGCAGAGGTGTGCAGGGGGAGAAACCGAGAGACCAGCCGGCAGCCGAAAGCCCCACCGCGCAGCAGCGGAATCCGTGCACCGGGAACAGCCCGAAGAGATGCGGACAACCAAGCCCCACACTCCACTTTCTCCAAGGGCAGGGGCCCAAAGCGGTGGAGAGGAGACGCCGAGGAGGAGTTTGAAGGTCCCTCTCTTCCAGTGTCTTCTAACAGACGCCTCCCGCTAGCGACTGCGCTGCCCCCACTTGGGAAGTCCTGGGAGGCGCAAGGCGGCCACCTCCGCAGCCGCAGCTCCGCCGCGCGCCGAGTCTGGACTGCACTCCGGGTCTCCTCGCCTGTGCCCAACACACACAGGCACCGGGGGTGGAGCGGGGGAGAGGGAGGAGGGAGCGGAGGGGGAAGCCTGCACAGCCCGGCGCTCCGATCTCCAATCTCAGCGTCCTCGCGCCGGCAGAGAGACGTCCTGGCTGCTGCTGCTGCTGCTGCTGCTACTGGGTGGCCAAGGAGGGTCACCTCCTAGAGTAGGGCGTCCGGGCGCGAGGAGATGCTGGCCCAGGAAGCGTGGAGGGCGCAGCCCAACGCCGCTGGGGGGGTAACCGGCGGCGGGAGCGCGCCGGCCCGCCTTATGTAAGCAAAGATTGGAGAGAGCCAGCAGCCCAGGGCGGAAGGTGGAGACCGGCTGTTGGTTTACCCGGAGGAGCTGCGGCGAGAGACCTCCGGGAAGAGGCGGCTGCTAAGAGGCGGAGAGCGTCTGCCTCCTGCGGTGCCCAGACCCGGACTCCAGGAGCACAGCGGGTGAGCCCGGGGCCACTTGGCTGCGTGCAGTGGAGCTCAGCCCGCCGCCTGACAGCTTCTTCACCACCAAAGTCTGCACCACATTCCCTGGGACCGCGCTCTCGGTGCGACTTCGGTCTTGCGGTTTCATAAACCCGGGTGTGGACTCGAACTGAAGTCCGGCTCGGTGGAGAAAGAGTCTGGAAGCTGTTCAGTGCCCCCACCTGCTGCAGTCTTGGGGTGCCGGTCAGACTGCTTTACGCCGAGTGTCTTTGACCCCTTGCAATGGAACAGAAACTAAAAGCTCGACGAAAACTCATTCTTCAGTAATGGCTTAGTTCGTTCGCATCCTGGTGGCTGGCCAGGGTGGTGAGGTGATACGGGAGAAACTCCCAGAGAAAAATGTACAGCAAAATTTGTAGATACTCACAAGTGATGGTGGAACTTATGACATATTTTCCAAATTTCTAACAGCCTGTGTAAGAATTCAAACTGCTATAAATGTGGTTACCTTATTTTACAGGAAAGGATTGTTAGACAGCTAGGTTATGCATCGCTGTTGTAATGTTGAAGGAATGCAAGGTTGGTTTGGTAGAATTAGGAGAAACTAGACAAATGGGAAGTGGATGGATTAAAAGGACAGCACAAGGACACAGCCAACATTTTAGGAAGAAGAAAACGACTTCCCCCAGATTAGTATGTTTCTAAACTAATAAAAGTTGTATTGGGAATTTTAAGGTCTTGGTGCCAAGGGGACCATGCACTCGCACACACGCACGCAGGAGACTTGTGACCTGGGTAGTCAGATAACCTTTGCATGCCTCAGTTTCTTCATCTGTGAAATTACTCTATTAGAGAGTTTCAAAGTTCCAACATTCCATGATTCTGCCTGCCCCGCTCCATCTAAACTCTAGCTGATGTGATCTGTCTTGGATGACTCTGACAGATGTGAAAAGGTCATAGGTACTTGCAAAAGATAGTGATAAAAAATGGCCACTTCCTATTTTTACGGAGGCCCCACCTGCCACACTCTACTCT
This sequence comes from Perodicticus potto, assembly GCA_963574655.1. Lineage (NCBI taxonomy): Eukaryota > Metazoa > Chordata > Mammalia > Primates > Lorisidae > Perodicticus > Perodicticus potto. The sequence continues at coordinate 9,397 of CAUYRH010147948.1, read as the reverse complement.
TCTTCCCCCTCATTAGCTTCCCCAGACCAGACATGCCTTCTGTATTGTTAAGAGGGCAGGTGACTACCAGACTGATACTTAACAATCAGGCCAGGTGCCTCTGTTTCCTAATTCATAAGATGGGTCCAAGAGAAGGGTGTATAAAATTGTTAACCGCTGTTCATACTGAAGATGGAAGGTTCTCATCTGTCCCAGGCTATCTAGACCAGTGCAACCTTCTGCCATGAGAAACCCATCTATATCTGTGATCTCCCAAATGAACTTATTAGACACATGTGGCTAGGGTGAATTGGCATTTTTTCTCTTTATTTAATTAATTAATTTTAATTTTAGTAGTCACACGCAGATGGTAGCTACCATGTTGTATGATATAGGTAGGCAACTAATAACCTGTTAATTACTTTGAGAATGACATCATCACCAAAGATTATGATTATATTACATATTTATATTGTCACTATTTCCAAAAACAACAGTTTAAATACTAAGAAAGCTCCACCCACATACTCACATCTCATTGACATCCAAGTTATGCATTTCGTCACTTAAAATTGTATTGGCTGTTTTTCCTAATTAGAACTGAACTCTTTTAAGACTGAGATTTTTCTTTGATAGTTGTTTGAATCCCAAGCTCTAACACAGAGCCTGATATATAGTTAATACTCAGTCAATATTGGTTTATTGATTGCTGGAAAAGCTCAGTAGTGAAGAATCTTCAAAGTCCAAGACAATTAAAGAAGGTCGAAATTGTCGCCTACTTTGGTTTGTGGCATTGAGGTGCTCAGTGACAGACACCACATGAAATTAGTTCCTTAAAAGAAAGAGTAAGAGATAAGAAGGGGAAACAAAGTTCAATACTCAAAGTCAGCCTAACGAAGGCAGGAAAATGGTTGGAGAAGAAATCGTGTGTAGAGATGAGATGGAAAGGGGAAAGCAGAGGGAGCCCAGAAAGGACAGGGAAAGCACCAGCAAATAGACCAGCTTTGCCAAGCAGGCAAGGTTTGTTGACTGTCACATTATTTTCTTCATGAAAGTGATTATGCAGTGTTTTTAAGGTTTCCAAGCATATTTATCTTGTTAACATCACTAAGATCTGAGTACATGTGTCAGTGCTTGGAGAGATCTTCTCTAACCATCTTGCCTAAAAATGGCAACAACCCATCATCCTCCATTGCATTTACCTGCTTTGATTTTTCTTTTTTCTTTTTTTTATTTTTCTTACAGCATTTATTATATATACATATATGTACACAAGTACATATATCGAATTTATATGTATGCCTCTTCTGCAGTAGAATGTAAGCTTCTCAAAGGGAGGGACTTTTATTCTAGCACATGTAGTACTCTGTGCCCAGAACCTAGATCACTACCTGGCACGTAATAGGTGATCAATAAACACTTGTTGAATATTAAACGAATTGAATGAGAGCCCATGGATTTTAAAACTGAGCTAAGGACTGGTTTAAACCTTCTTCTTCTCTGCTCTACCTCCTGGAAAACATCTCAAATGATGAGTAGGCTTTTCTAGTTGTTGAACAAAATCAAGTTTGTGCAAATTTCCACCAAAAATTTATCTGAATATGACTTTTTAGGGTTGGAATACTGTAGGTGTTTAAGGGACAGACATGAAATTTACCTCATTTTGAAAAATGAAAAGGTTCATTTAAAACCATATTCCAGGGCTTTCTTTTTCTTGGCTGCAGTAAGAAGAGAATTAACTGTGGGATAATAAATCCCAGTGACAGGTGCTAATGGGAATTAAGCATGCAAATCCCCTGCATATCCCTCCAGAAATCTACACCAGGAAAAGTATGCTATTTAGCTTGTAGGCTGCTTAGTAATAATATCATTTACTCTGAACTAGTATGGAAAAGTTTCCAGTACAAGGCTTAAGTAAAAAAAAAACAACTGATTACATACTTTAATTATAGAGATTTTATTTCATTTTGTCTCTCTCCTTAAACATTTGATTCTTCACTGTTTGTATTCTTATATATTTTTAAATTTATAGCTTCATGCCAGGACATTATTAACTGAACTGTATTAATTGGCAACATATAGGAAGAAGGATTTTAATGAATAAATAGGATAGAGGTGAGGAAAACTCTTCCTACCTAGAAGTTGGGGTCCAGAGAGCTCAGGTAATGTTACTAAGAGATATGAACTAATGAGAACCAGATGGTCCTGATATAGTTGATTCAATCTGCTTCAGCCCAGACAAAGAGGTTTGGTCTATCATAAACCTAAACAATTTGTAGCCTTATGCTTTTATTAATTGCATTAGATAAAACCCATTTTGTTGTAAGTTAAAGAAACTCCACCCAAATCAGCTTAAGCAAAGAGAGAATTTATTACTGTAAATAACTCAAAAGCTATGGATAAAAAAAATCTATATTATAATGGTTAACTTTTACTGACCATTCACAGTGAGTGATCAGTAAATGTTATCCGTTATCTAAGCTTTTTACATGTTATCTTATTTAATAATTATAATTAAATTAAATTATCATTATTATCACCATTTCATAAATGAGGAAACCAAGGTGGTAAGTAACTTTGCCCAATGTCACACACAGTCAGTATTTATTAGTCCCAGTGTGGTTTCAGGAATCATGTTCTAGACCCAAGAATTTAAATAACACTCACAGGACTTGGGTTAAATACCCTCAAGGGTTATGCTCTTTTCTGTTTTGGCTTTATTCACAAATGTGTGCTCTCTCTTCTAGAGTTCCCAGAATCTCAAGGCTTACACTGTCTTTATTAATATTAATCTCAGCATAAAGAGCACTGCCTTTCCCAGCTGGCCCCCCAAATCCCAGAACTATGTCCCTGGCCTATATTGTGTCACATATTCCCAACCAGGGCAGATATACTGAATAACAAGGCCTGGGTTGTGTGCCAATTTTTTTCAACTGGAAGCTTAGAGAGTGGGGATAAGGATTTCTTTTTTCCAAAAGGAAAAATCAATACAATGGGAAAGGTGATTCCTACAAAAATTAGAAGCAAAGAGCAATGGTGTACAATAGACAACAGACCCTGTTCTTGGTATGTAGGGCAGGATAAGTTCTTCCCCAAGCTTTTGTACAACGTACCACTGCAGTAAGGGAAGAACGTTGGTAAAGGGCTGAGGAACAGCCAGCCCTTGTAGATAGCTTTTTCCATAACTGACTGGCAGAATTGAGTCCAATTCAATTCAATTCAGAAAACTTTCACTTACCCCCTATTGTATTAGCATTCCATTCTGGAATCTCTGAGAAAAATATGCATGAGTAATAGCTGCTTACAATCCAACAGACAATATAGATGGAGAAACAAAAGGTTTCTAAATAAAGACAAAAATGTTCTGAGAATATAAGGATATGAGAAAACTGTAACTAAAAGGGAGTCTGGGAAGAAGATTACCTAGACATAAGGCACGCATTTTTGTATGGGCAATACTGTGCTTATTGTTAGAGATAAATACGGTGCGTGTATTTATCTCTAACAATAAGGAGCCTGGGAGTAGACAGTCCAGGGCACTATGGAACCTCAGTTATGTTCTTTCCAGGGTTTGGCTCCGTGTTTCCTCCTCACAGCTGCTTGATGACTTTTCCACCTCCTGGCATCATGTTCCACTTTCCAGGCAGAAAGAAGACAGAACAGGCCTAAGGAAATGTTGCTAGTTTAGATACCATCCAACTTTTCTGGAAGCTCTCAGCCCAAGCAGTTTTCATTTTCTTGATGGTCTGTCAAATGGCTCCGTTAGATCAATCGCACCTGGTGGGTAAGGAGAAGGGTGCTCTGAATGCTAGGTGGATCATGAGTTGGGCCCATTCTACTGGAGATGAGGGGCCAGAAGAAGGCACAGAAAGAAAAAGATTAAGAAAGGAAATTACAGGGTTAATTTGGAGAATTGTGTATAGATGGAAAATAGTTCTATTCTTGATTGAGTAAAGAGAGAAAAGGGAAGGATGTATCTTTCTTTTTCTTTTCTTTTCTTTTTTTTAAATTAGAGACAGATTCTCATTATATTGCCCAGGCTAGAGTGCAGTGGCTATTCACAGGTGTGATCATAGGGCAATATAGCCTTGACCTCCTGGCTTCACACGCTACTCCTACCCCAGGCTACAGAGTAGAGCAGGAGTGTGTTTTCTATCACATCTGGAAGTAGAAGGATGGAAAAGACTCCAGTGTTCAGACTAGCAGGGTGTATTTACCGAACTTTTGGGAAGCATATAGTACTGAGGTATAGTTTCATGGAGTTTATAGGTGGATTGTGGAAATATTTACAAAAAAAAAATAAGCAAAGCAAAAAAAAAAAAAAAAAAAAGAGCCAGAAAAGATGACAAGAAAGATTGAGAAGGGAAAAAGGAAGAAAGGAGGCAAGAAACAAAGAAAAGAAAGGAAAAAGAATAAAAAGAAGAAATAATGGAAGAGATAAATAAAATCCAGCATGAGTCCTGCCTCTGTGTAACCTAAAAAAACAATGAAAGGGATAATAAAAACTAAGAAGAAAATAGCAGAATATATAATTTTCAAGAGGTTGATCTTCTAATTACTGCTTACTAGAGCTTTTTCTTTCTTTTTTTTTTTTTTTGCAGTTTTTGGCTGGAGCTGGGTTTGAACTTGCTACCTCCGGCATATGGGGCCAGCGGCCAGCTCCGCCCCATTCCTTTGAGCCACAGGTGCCACCCTACTAGAGCTCTTTCTAATACCTCATTCTATTTTAAATGTATCTGTCAAATTAGACCATGGTTGTTTTTCTCATTTTACATATAAAAGAAATGATACTGTACTAAACGGTGGGGAGACTCTGGATTTAAACCTCTGTGTATCTAACTTGTTTGCTTAGAAATCACTGTAATTTACACATTCATTTCTTTGTTATAAGAAGTGGTAAAGATATGAACACATTAAGTTGCTGAGAAGATGAAATATGTGTGACAGTGCCTTGCAATGTATCTATACTTAAGACATTATTATGATAAGATATATTCTATATTATCCATTGTACTTAATTTACATAATACTCTGAAGAGTGGTATAACAGATTGCAGCTTTCTATCCGTGAATGATACCACCCTCCATGTAACCTTTGGAGCTATTCTCAGTATCTCTGTTCTTTACTCTCTCACCTATTCAATTACTTAGTCCATTCCTTTTTTTCTATTTAAAGGTCTGTAGGACCTATATCCCATTATTGTCAGCCCTATAGCCTCACACTATATTTGCTTGTTCCAAGTGGTTGCATAATTACTTGCCTCATATCTGATTTGCCTTGACATTCTAACACGTGTTATTAATATCTTTCTGAATGACCTTCTAAAATGTAAAAACTTGTCATTTTGCTATCCTAAAACACCATGCAATGATTCCTCTGTCTGTTTCTCTCTCGGACCTCCTTTTCCAAACACCTATCTAAAAAAGGAGCTCTAGACCAGACAGAGTATAACACAAGAGAATTGCATCATTCCTGGTTCTTTACTTCTTCCCTCTTAATAGATTCACCCAACCAAATCCTTTGGCCTTTGCGGACCAACCACTGCACTGTGGATGGGATGGACTTTGTGTCTCACTACTGGTAATGAGCCGTGGGACTTGTTTTGGGCAATAAATGTGGGCAGGTGCCACAGTGAGCCAGTTGTTCCCATGACATACCTCCACTTCCTTTATGTGTTCCCCCATTAGTCTTTAGAACATTTACCAGATAGCCACCAATCTTGGGTGGATGAGAGACACATGGAGAGACACGTGGCCTGGAGTCTGGAGCCCAGAGCCTGAGTGGTATCAGAGCCACTGACTGATGCGCAAAGAACACAAATACTTTTGCTCAGCTACTGAGTTCTGTTTTTTTTTTTTTTTTAATTTCAGATTGATATGAAGGTACAATTGTTTAAGGTACATTATTTTCATTTCTAAGGCAAAGTTCAAGTTGTAGTTGAGCCCTTCATCCAGGTATGGGGTTATTTTTAATGCAGCAGTATTATAGCAAGAGGTGTGTAATCCGCTTAGTGGGAGAAATCATGTCCTCAGATTATGTTCAGGCAAAATAGGATGATAATCTCCTCCATAGTGCTAATAAGCTAGTAGATAATAAGACAGATTACTGAACTAAACAGGGTGGCTCTGGAAAGTACAATGAGAGAGGCCTGGAATCATGACTGTGAGAGATGAGAGAAAAGGATACTCACTTTTTGGAGGATCAGCAGAATCTTAAATGAGAGCACATTAGACCAGGCCCTTGAAGGAAAAATAGAATTCATTTTTGCTGAGTTGGACAGGAGGGCATTCAGGCCTGAAGAAACAGATGGAGTCAAGGCAGGAATGAGGAGCAGGACTTAACTGGCAAATACTGAGTGACTTAAGTTTGGTGCTCAGGGGCAATGATACTTTCAGCCCAATTCATAATTGCTAAGTCATGGAAGAAGCCCAAGTGCCCATCGACCACAAATGGATCAATAAACTGTGGTATATGTACACCATGGAATATTATGCAGCCTTAAAGAAAGATGGAGACTTTACCTCTTACATGTTTACATGGATGGAGCTGGAACATATTCTTCTTAGCAAAGTATCTCAAGAATGAAAGAAGAAAAAGTATCCAATGTACTCAGTCTTACTATGAAACCAATTGATAGCTTACTTATGAAAGCTATAACCCAATTATAGCTCCCCTCCCCTACATGAGAGGTGCAGGGAGGGTAATTGTTGGGTCCACACCTATGGTGCATCTTAGAAGGGTACAGGTGAAACTGACTAAATGCAGAATATAAAGGTCTGAACACAATAACTAAGAAAATGCCATGAAGGCTATGTTAACCCGTTTGATGAAAATATTTTAGATTGTATATAAAACCAGCATATTGTACCTCATGATTGCATTAATGTACACAGCTATGATTTAATTAAAAAAAAAAAAAGAAGTGGAAAATCTTATTTGAGGGCATCTTTCAAAACCCTTCAGAAGCTAGTTTTACTGTATTTTCTCTAGCTCTTAAAAACCCCACAAATGCAAATGCGTGATAAAATGTGAAAATAAGCATTGGCAACTAATTACGCTTTCAAGGGAGATTTCATTGAAAAGGAGGGTATTTGCACTGTTTCTCCTCAGTTAGATGTTTATGGCACCTGGACAGGGAAGGCCAAACATTTGAAAATCCTTTGACATAGCTGGTATTTAAAGAATAGCAATTGGCTAACATTTGTGGCTCTGTATGTTGACTATTTTGGCTCTAGGCCTCGGGTATTCATTCTGAAAGATTTATAGTCCTTTTGGGAGTGTGGTCAGTGACAAGAGCAGAACTAAATCCTGAAATGTGGAAAAACTAACTTTCCCTAGTATAAAACTGTTCTAAAAAAATCCCTCAAGCCTGTGAATATGTTTCCAGATTTTCAGAAAAAAAAAAAAGATGATTTACAGAAAAAAAAATCTTTTTTTCCCTCTAAGGATCTAACTTCTTAATTGTCACTCTTTTGACTTCCAAACTGGGCTGGAGATAATTCAGAGAAATATAAACTCTTACCCTTTGCATCTGCCGGAATGAAACGACCTCTAAAAGGTTATGTCATTGGTTATAGCGTAAATAATGAAACAAAGCCCTGAAGTTGGAAAAAGCCTAGAAGAGTTAAGACACTTGGAATAGGGAACGAAGATTGTGCTGAGTGTATAAGCTGAAAATTGCTCCCAAAGAAATATTAGAATGTAAGAATAGCAGTCAGGAAAATCCTTGCTCAGGTACAACGGAGAATGTCAGGACAGTGGGTTCTTCCTTGGGGGAGTTACACTTGGGTGTTGGACTTAACTGAAGCATGGCAGCCCCATCCATATCTTCTTGCTTTGTAGTCATGCTTACTAAAGAGTTCTCTCTACCTGAAGCTCTGGGTTAGGATTTTCAAACTCGTAACAGAGATACCCAGCTTTGTTCCCTCAGAGATACATCCCCTGACCCTCCATCTTAGAAGTTTCTGTGTCCTTTTTTTTTTTTTTTTTTTTTATTAAATCATAGCTGTGTACATTAGTGCAATCATGGGGTACAGTGTGCGGGCTTCACATACAATCTGAAATATTTTCATCCAACTGTTCAACATACCCTTCATGAGATTTTCTCATTTATTATGTGAAAACAAAAATCCCAAAACCAGAGATGCTGGCGTGGATGTGGAGAAAAGGGAACACTTCTACATTGCTGGTGGGAATGCAAACTAATACGTTCCTTTTGGATAGAGGTTTGGAGAATACGCAGAGATCTAAAAATAGATCTGCCATTTGATCCTATAATTCCTTTACTTGGTATATACCCAGAAGACCAAAAATCTGTGTCCTTTTAACCATTTTAAATTCAGAAGGAAAAAAAGGAGGAGGAATTGTTCAAATGCAAATGGTCTTTCTTCTTTTCTCTTTCTTTTTTTGTGCATGATATAATATCCTTTAGTGCATAATGGTTAGCATGTACATCTTTCTTAGTGGTTTGCGGAATGTCTGCCTTTGATTTTCTAAAAGGAACGAGAATGTGCTGGTATGGATGAGTCTCATGCCCCCAAATCAGGGAGGGAGGATTTATTATTTTGTATTTTAGAAATGACTAGAAGGAAAATTTGCTATGGTACCGTTTCTCTTATTGGTGAGGAGAAAGAAACACTAAAAGCTGTAAGAACACAATTTATTATTTTAAAGGTAAATAATAGAGAATTAAGGCTCTGGGCATTCTAAACTTGATCTTGAATAGCGAGGATTTGTGTGAAAAGTGGAAATTGTCAGTGAAGTCTCCATGGATAGTTGTTTATAGCGTTTCTAGAGATGTAGAAGGAAATTTCCTAACAGGGGTAAGGGGAAAGGCTGAACTCTAAATCTAAACCTTTCCATTCTCACTTGAGCTCCCCTAATAATCTCATTACAGTTTCTTATTTTAAAAGCAAGCTATTGTGTTGAATTCACAAAAGAATTTCCTGGTGCGCCTGTGTGTGATGTGAAGGAGTAGGGGTTTGGGCAGTTGCATGGAATTTCCAATTTCTGGGCTAAGTCATTGTGCACATTATCTATTATATCTAAATATTTTAATAGTTACCTATTTCTTATAATCTCTTTTTAAATTTTAATATTATATTTAAATACAAAATACAGAAGGTGCCAAAAATGTTCCTTCTTTTATGGAAGGAAAAAAAAACTGTATTAAAATTGTAATACTCATTCTATACTGATAAAAGTTTGTTATCTGGTATCTCTTATAATTGCAGAAGTCAAACATGACCTGAATATTACAATCTTTTTTTTTGTTTGTTTTATTGTCTTTATTATTAAATCATAGCTGTGTACAATAGTGCAATCAAGGGGTACAATGTGCTGGTTTCATATACAATCTGAACTATTTTCATCAAACTGATTAACATAGCCTTCCTTTCATTTTCTCAGTTATTATAT
>CAUYRH010147946.1:0-19532 GCA_963574655.1 Perodicticus potto | reverse complement strand
GCCCGCCAAACAACAATGACGGCTGCAACCAAAAAAAAATATGTCCGGGCGTTGTGGCGGGCGCCTGTAGTCCCAGCTACTTGGGAGGCGGAGGCAAGAGACTCGCTTGAGCCCAGGAATTGGAGGTTGCTGTGAGCTGTGGCGCCACGGCACTCTATCCAGGGTGACAGCTTGAGGCTTTTATATTCAAAAAAAAAAAAAAAATGGTTTTATCTCAAACATACAAAGAGATCAGTACAATCAATGCCTGTGTATCCAGCACACAGTTTTATTGAATCTTTGTCAATTGTTACATTTTCTCAAATCTCTCTCTTTTTGGTTAAGGATAAAGCATCACCGATTCAAGGAGGCCCCTTGTGAATCTGCCTCAAAAGCCTATGGAGGGTGAAAGGAAACTTCCCCTTTGCCCCAGACGGTTCACTGAAAGATCAACTCACAGTAAAGCAGATTAATAAGGGAAAGAAGAACCGGGCTCAGTGGCTCATGCCTGTAATCCTAGCCCTCTGGGAGGCTGAGGTGGGTGGATTGCCTGAATTCACGGGTTCAAGACCAGCCTAAGCGAGAGCGAGACCTTGTCTCTAAAAATAGGCGTGTGTTGTGGCAGGTGCTTCTTGAGGCTGAGGCAGGACAATCGTTTGAGCCCAAGAGTTTGAAGTTACTGTGAGCTGTGACACGTGGGCACTCTACTGAGGGAGACAAAGTGAGACTCTGTCTTCAAAAAAAAATAAAAAATAAAAGAAAGAAATTTATTTACCTTGCCCAAAAGGAGAATCATGGAGTGACTACCCAGTATCCTAATAGGGGCCAGAAATTTACATTCCCTCATTCTAGATGGGGGAGATGAGGCATAGAGGGAATTCTATTCAGGGGCAATAAATGGTTACTGGGATGCCTGGGAGAATGGATGGGGGAAGCAGGTGTGTACATGGTTCTCTTTGCAAAGTAAATAACCTGAGAGGCAGGTACATGTATTGTATTTAAAATGATGGGGGCCGGGGTTGGCTGTATTCTTCATCTCCTTCCCTGTAACATACTGAGATAATAGGGAGGAAGGCTGGGTGCAGTGGCTCGCGCCTATAATCCAGCTCTCTGGGAGGTCAAGGTGGGAGGATCCCTTGAGCTCAGAAGTTTGAGGTTGCTGTGAGCTGGGCTGACGCCACAGCACTCTACCCATGGTGACAGACTGAGATTCTATCTCAAATTTAAAAAATAAAGATAACTGGGAGAGGAAGGAAAGTTGACTGGATTGTTTGATGGGTCTCTCTGGCTTCCTGCAGACAGAGGGAAAGCCCCTCCCAAGTCTTTTGAAAATCAAAATAGTCTTTACACAAAGGTGTCATATTTGGGGGTGAAATTTCTTGAGCTCCTTCAAGCCTTTGCTCCCCCACCCCCATGGTTCTCCGTCATCCGTTGGGTGATCTTCACATACACACTCCTTCCCGTGTGTTTCTACACGTCCAATATACAGCAATGCATCCATGAACACCATGTGCTCTTTAGGTTCTGAGCCTTTCTGTAAATATTATCACTCGGAGTGCGTCATTCCACAACTGGTTTTTCTGGCTCCATGTTGCTTGTGCAATGCATCCAAGTGAGTATATGTGGTTCTAAGCCATTCCATTTCCCTCCCATTTCATATCCCATTGAATTTTAATACTCGCTGGTAGATTCTCTCCTTTCTCAATGAAGGATGTTCGCGTGGCATCCACTGTTCCCCTTTACAAGCAGTACTGCCATTCATGTCCTGGCTGAGGGCTCCTTGAGCACCTGTGACAATGTCACAGAGATGTATTTATCTCTTAGGGAAATCAGTTGGTGGGGGTTCTGACAGCATTTAGCAAGAAGCTACCATCTCAGACAAAGCACGTGGCTCAGAGTTTGAGTCATGGACTCAGGTCCCTGTTCTCATTCCCTTCGCCACCTCTTGCACCTTGTTCCCCTGTGCTGGACACAGCTGCTGTGTCAGTCAGCGATTGCTGCATTGATGCTGTGTAATAAACAGTCCCACCAGGTTCCTGGATTCATGTGTCTTTAGTTCCCAAACATCAGGCTCAGCTCTGTGCTGGCTGTGAGCCGGGCTCTGGTCTGCTGGGTGGGTTTATGATTCCTGCATGTCCAATGGCTTCCTGGGACATGCTTGTCCCAAGGCGAGGAATGTGCACATAGGCGGTCAAGTCAACCATGACAGCACTTGTAAAGCCTCTGGTCCCACATGGCCTGTATTATGTCTGCTCACATTGCAGAGGCCAAAGCAAATCCCATGGGGAAGCCGGAAATCAGCAAGGAGGGGAGTAGACACCATCCATGGTGGCACCTTGGGAAGGAGTGCAGAGAACCGTGTGCAGATGCTGCCCCCTACCCAGGTACGGCCTCCCTTGAGCTGCACAAACATACACACACTTCTCACCCTCCTCCCCTCACCTTTCTGCCCGCTCCCTTTAGATCCCAGTTGTTACCAGAGCCGAGCTGGACTCCGAGCTGACCACCAGACAGGGACCCTTAATGATAAGGGGAGCAAACACACAGTCAGAAATGTAACAAGATGAAGAAAATGGAATCGGCCCCAAACCTCCCCGGGAGACTAAAATAATCCTTTGGAAATGCTACTATTGTGAACCCCCGGCGTGGAGAGTGAGGCCCCCACGGGGCACACTGCTCACTCAGCTCCCAGCTGCCCTCCCCTGCCCAGCCTCATGCCAGACAGGTCCTGCCTCGTGAGGCCAAGCTGGGCAGCCACGTCCATGAAGAACACTCCAGTGTCACAAACAGAGTCCTTGTTGCCTAAGGGGTGACAGCTTTGTTTAAATGGATTAGGTACGTGGTAGACAAGGCAGTCTGGAACCTTGCACCAAATAACTTAGAACACAGTGCACACTGCTAAGAATCCCGTTCATTCCGAGCAGTCAAGACCTCCGGAAAGAAACCCACTTTGAGATATTGCACCAGTGCTGGGAGAGATAGGCCAGTGTCAGTTTTAAAGGGCAAGCTACCTCCTCTTCCAGTGGCAACAGAATTAAAATACCAGAAAGGACACTCCCTTCACGTATTTAGCTTCACATAACAAATATTTATTGAACACTTAATATTTGCAAATACTCCCCTTGCCTGATGATATGGAACAAGGGTTATTTACTTAGGATTTGAATAAGGTCCATCTTATACAAGAAGTGGACGCCAACTGTAAATTCCGCCCGGAATTGTCAAGAAGCTACTGCTCCCGTGCTCACAGAACTGTGACAGGTGCATGTGGGGGGAGCTCGTAGATCTTCCACTTAGCTCGTTAATGAGTATGAGACTGGATGGCCACAGCACGCCCAGGGACTGTGGTTTGTTTAATTAAACAGTAAGAGAATGGTATAGAAATCAATACTCAATTCCATTCTTAAAAGCTAGAGACACCCAAACTCTGGATAGGTCATTCGTGCTCGGGATTAACATGCTCCCAAATGATACACCAAATAGCCATCTTTCAACATCTCGTGGCCTCTTCATTTAGCTCTGGCTTGGAAAAATGGAGCCATTAGCTGCATGACTCAGGGTGAGGCAATCAATAAGCAGCTGATTATTGATAGGCAAACTCTGTTCAGTAGACTGAAAAGCTGACTTGAAGGCTTTAGGAGAATAATGGCTGTGTTCCTTAACACAATGGCCAGACAATTCCAGCTTTCGCTTCCCTGAGGCGTGAGCACCAAGATGTGGGCAGCTTCTGTAATATCTAATTGGGACGGGTAACAAAACCCTTGCAGTCACTCTGGGTCATGTCTTAAGTGTTCATCAAACCTAGATGAAAAAGAAAGTGGAGTCAGAATCACACCCGTTCTTAGAAACTGGAGAGATGGGCCCTCTGGGCATGCAGGCCGGCCCTGCGCTGTGGATAAATCGCCCCCTTTAGCCCTCAAATCCACGCTGCTGTTTCCATCTCCAAGGTGCTGAGACCGAGACTCAGAAAGCTGGACTGACTCGGCCAACACCAGCTGAAGGGTGCAGGACTGAGATTCACAAGGACACCGGAGTGGAAAGGCCACACCCTTCCTACTGAGCCTCACGTCAGGTTCTCGAAGCCCTGTGTTTCCACGATGGCAATGAGATAGTCATAAGCCACAAGGGCCAGTGCGGGGGCGCAGTGACAGTGTCAAGTGCAGGTGCAGGTCAAGTGTACCAAGTAGAGAACAACTCCCTCCCTGCTGCCGGGCCCTTGTGGCCACTGGCTGCCTTTACTTAGTGGTCCCCTTCTCCTTACATGCCTGCATAAGCCCCAAACTCCCACACGTTTCCCAAGAACCTCTCCCAAGCTAGGTCTCCCTCACATTGTATTTATGGGGCCCGGGGGTATACAGCACTCGCCGTCATTGGATTCATTCCTTATGGTCTCTGACTATCCTTTCAACCTGCTAAAGTTTGTCAAGTCTTAATTCTGTCATCCAGAGGAAGAGCCATCTGTTTTGTTCTCTCACCTCCATGTCTGATAAAGGTGCCTTTTTCATTTCAACTGAGTTGGGCAGACTGATGATTTTACACATGAAAATGAATAGTTGAGAATATCTTTTTCTTTTCTTTTTTTTCTTTTCTTTTCTTTTTTTTTTTTTTTTTTTGAGAGAGACAGCATCTCACTCTGTCACCCTGGGTAGAATGCACAGCAACCTCAAACTCTTAGGTTCAAGCAATCCTCTTGCCTTAGTCTCCCAGGTAGCTGAGACTACAGGTGCCCACAATGACACCTGGCTAGTCTTTTTATTTTTAGGAGAGAGGAAGTCTTGCTCTTGCTCAGGCGGGCCTCAAGCTCCTGAGCTCAAGCAATTCACCTGCCTCAGGTTCCCAGAGTGCTGTGATTACAGACATGAGCCACCACACCTAGCCAAGAATATCTTCTGTGTAGGAGCTAAGTGATATGGTCTAGAAAAAATAACAAGTAAAATTTTGTAAAAAAGAATATCTTCTATGCAACACAATGACACTCAACCAAGATGTGCAACTTTGGAGAAGTCCTGCAAAGTTCCTTAACTCCTCCTTCCGGCACATTCGCCCCGTAATGGTGCAAAGCGTCCATTTATCTGAATGTCCAAGACACCTGCTCTAGCCTATGTTCTCATCCGACATTGAAAGCCCTGTGAAAGCAGAGACCTTGTCAGGTTGGGCTCACGCTGGGTCCCCAGGACCCAGCCTACACAAGTATGCACACGGAAATGCATTGAATGAAGGTATGAAGGCGTGATGCTGCCACGCTGTCACCCTGCAATCTCCACCCATGCTGTGCACCCCATCAGGGTAATAGGTTTGGATGTAGGCAATTCTATTGGATTTCTAGAGTGGTGGTTCTTGAATGGAGGAATTGCTACCCACCCCTCCTGGGGCAGGGGTGGGGGGCGAACTTTGGAAGTTCACGGGGAGTTTTCTGATTGTCACAATGCCTGGAATGGGAGGTGTCCTTCAGATGGATGTTAGATACGCTGCCTGCATGAAGCACAGTCAAGACCAAGTTGCCCTTGTCCTAAGATCTGTTATTTCCACAGGCATTCATAAAGATGGATGTTGCTGTGTGCATACAAGCACAGGGTTTTTTTCTTTTTTTCTTTATCCTTTTTTTTTTTTAGACAGTCTCACTCTGTCACCCTGGGTAGAGTGCTATGGTGTTATAGCTCACAGCAACCTCAAACTCTTGGGCTCAAATGATCCTCTTGCCTCAACCTCCCAAGTAGTAGGGACTATCGGTGCCTGCCACAATGCCCAGCTATTTTTACAGACAGGGTCTCACTCTTACTCAGGCTGGTTTCGAACTCCTGAGCTCAGGCAACTGAGCTGCCTCAGCCTCTCAGAGTGCTAGGATTCCAGGCATGAGCCACCACATCCGGCCTGTAAGCACAGTTTTAACATACACAGAATATACTCATTTATATTTCAGTGTGGATGAGTACAAAGGTTAGCAAGTAAAATACAGCAGAGACATTCTAAGGACAAGAAACTGAGTGTGTAATGAGAAAGCGTGAGAGCAACTGACTCCTCCAGGTGTCTGGGGAAGGCGTCTTTGGGAAAGGTGCAGGGCAGGGAGGGATGAACAGGCATTGAGAAGGCGAAGGAAGGCTGATGAGTCAGGTGGAGGAAACAGCAGGTAGAAAGACCCTGTGGCAAGTGGGGCAAGACATTTAAGACAGATCACTCTCTTTTTATTCTGCATTTTATTTTTCCTAATGTATCGTCAGGTCTGATCCCCACATTGCACTGGAAGCTTCTTAAAGGCCACATCTTAACCATCACTCTATCCTTTCAGCTCCTGGCACAGTGACTGAAACCCAATACCACTCAAGAGATGTTGTCATTGATCTGTGGTCAGGAGATAAAGGGGGAGGGACAGCAGCCCAGGCCCCCAGAGTTCCCGTCCATAATCTAGGTTC
Organism: Perodicticus potto; assembly: GCA_963574655.1. Taxonomy (NCBI): domain Eukaryota; kingdom Metazoa; phylum Chordata; class Mammalia; order Primates; family Lorisidae; genus Perodicticus; species Perodicticus potto. Next base: position 13,143 of record CAUYRH010147946.1, on the reverse strand, counting down.
ATTAGTTTCATTTATCATTTCTTTTCTTTGGGCCTCACAAAAAATGGATCAGCTGATCAGGAGGCCCTTCCTGCAACAGCAAACAGAATCCTAATGCCCAGCATTATGTGAAACACATAATCCATACATGATCAAGATTGGAGACAGCTCTTAATGACACTGCTTTTAAAACAAATTAGTTGGGCTTGGCGCCCTTAGCTCAGTGAGTACGGTGCTGGCCACTTGCACCGAGGCTGGCGAGTTGGAGCCTGGCCTAGGCCTGCTAAACAACAGTGACAACTGCAACCAAAACATGGCTGGACATGTGGCGGGTGCCTGTAGATCCAGCTACTTGGGAGGTCAAGGCAAGAGCCCAGGAGTTGGAGGTTGCTGTGAGCTGTGACTCCACAGCTCTACAGAGGGCAACATAGTGAGACTCTGTCTCAAAAAAAGAGAAAAATTAGATGACTTGACATCAGACACAGCGCTCTGTTTTGAAATAGAACTGACCATTTCAGAGGCAGTGAGGGGCAGGAAGGAGGGAAGACAGACAGCTGCCATGGTCACTTCCAGGGTTAGCTTTGGGGCTTCAGAGGAAGAGGAGCTGGTCTTCATCCTCTGTTTCTTATTCCTTCTGAGGAAGCTAAAGGGCTTCTCCAGACTCAGGGGATTCTTGATGCCACACACAGGCTGTGAAATGCTCCCCGTTTCAGACCAAATCACAAAGAGGATGCCATTTTGAAGATCTTCGCATTAATTACCATCATTGCAGCAACATTATCTCTATTTACATAATAGCTTCCCAGGTTTTCCGAGTTTCGAGTCGAGCTAACAGATTTGTTGCTATTAAGGAACACAAATTGCTCTGGTATGTTTTAAATTCTGCAAATGGAAAGCCTTGCCTGTTTAGAGAGGTGGCTAGACCTCAGAACAATTAGTGTCTAATAATTCATTAAAGTTGGAGATGCGCAAAGATACAGTTTGAAATGTCTGCCTTAATGTCTTCAGTAAAACAAGGAAGGCATGTGAAGAAGCGGTGATTGTGTTAGGCATATTAATATGATTATTTAGTTTTGCAAAATGTAAAAAGCTCCTGTTATGTCTTTCTAAAGGGACAAATGAAACCAGCAACCCTCTTTTTATCACTTAATTGCCCTGCTTGGATACCGATGATGGGTGGCTCATGGCTGATTGCAGATGAAAGGCTGCTGGATTGAGGGGGCAGGGATGGAAAACTGCCTGGTTGGGAACGCCCCTGAGAAGGCGGGCCAGCGAGGGACCCCACCCTGTACACCTTCCTGGTGAAGTCAGGAGACCCCATGGTCTGAGCCACCTGCAAGCTCTGAGATGCAACTCTATCAAAACTTGTTAAGGCCGGCACGGTGGCTCACGCCTGTAATCCTAGTGCTCTAGGAGGCTGAGGCAAGTGGATTGCCTGAGCTCAGGTGTTTGAGACCAGCCTGAGCAAGAGGGAGACCCCCCCACCTCTACTAAAAATAGAAAAAAAACGAGCTGGCCACTGTGGTGGGTGCCTATAGTCCCAGCTACTCGAAGGCTGAGACAAGAGGATCACTTGAGCCCAAGAGTTTGAGGTTGCTGTGAACTGTGACACCATGGCACTCTACCCAGGGCAACAGAATGAGACTCTGTCTCACAAAAAGAAAGGAAGGAAGGAAGGAAGGAGGGAGGGAGGGAAGGAAGGAAGGAAGAAACTTGGTGAGGACTCACCTACTGTCAGAAGTTCAGCGCAGCTGGGTGCTGATGGTGTCATATTTCTTATTACCGTTTTCTGCCCAGAACCCTTCCTTCCTCTAGAAATAGCAGCTTCCCCCCAGCCAGGACAGCCGTTTTCTGCCCGTGGGTGCGTCAGAACCACCTGGAGGGCTTGTTTCCCAGATTCTATTAATAATTCAGTACTTCTGAGACACCCACGTGCCCAGACAAGTTTCCAGGTGGTGCCGACTCTGCTGTGAGGTGGACACTTCGTCCTTGGGGGAGGCCACCAGATGTAACCTGCAGAGGCCATGTGACCTGAGATGGGCTTTCCCATGGATTGTTCTCAAAGAAGATGCCTCTCCCTTACTCAGGGAAAAATGGGAGCTTGGGAACTAGGAGCCAGCTCACTGGCAAAGAGCGAGACAAGGCAAAGAGTGAGAGTCCCCACCTCCAGCCCCTCGTGCTGTCCTTCCTGAAGTTTGATGACAGTCAGCTAATAAGCTGCCATTCTTGCCTAAGGTAGTTCACGTTGTATTTCTGTCACCTGTGACCAAGAGGATTCTGACCACTGCAGGAATGCAAACCAGAATGGCAATTTGTGAATATACAATGAGGCCCTCGGTGACATGGTGGCCTGTGCTGCTCAGGCTCTTGCTGAAAGAGTTGGTGGGGACCAAAGGGCAGAGACAGCAAGAGCTCTCTGGGGTTTCCAGATAAAATGCAGATAACTCATCAAACTTTACAGGATAAAGCCCTTTACTCAAAGGATTTGTTCTGTAAAATTTGAATTCAGCCAAAAGGCCACATTCAACAATCCAGAAGGCCTCGTGTGGGCCCAAGACTGCAGGTTCGCCACCCCTGTGTGCATGAGACATATTTATCCTAAAAAGCATCATTGGGTATTTCTCTGAAGTTCAAATAACTGCACATCTTCTTTGCAGGCTGCAATGGGTGCAGAACACATCCTGCATTTTCATTTGCTAAATCTGGCAACCCCAGCTTAGGAGCAAGGCAGACCCAGGTTTGCCTCTTGACGTGGTCACTGACTGACTCTGAGCTGATTTCCCAGCCTCTCCTGTAAGCTGCTCTGGCCAGAGGAGGTATCAGTGGTGCCTGAGCCAAGGTGGAAGGGATACTTCAGAGCATGCTGGGCCCTCTCTGGTGGTGGCTGCTTCCCCACCAGTATTTCAGCATTAGCTAGACAATCACCACAGATCTAGAGCTCCAAAGATGTGTGTGTTACCAACCAACCCAGTTCATCTTCCTGCTACTCAAGGGAAAGTCAATACCCAGAGACATCAGGGTTTACAGCAAAGAAAGAGTTTATTCTGCATAATGATAAGTGGGGAGACAGGAGGAATTTCTCAAATTCACCTTCCCGAAAACTGGGGAGACAAGGTTTTTAAAGACCATTTGAGGGTGGTGTCTGTGGCCTGTGGGGGCGCTGGCCCCATATACCGGAAGTGGTGGGTTTAAACCCTCCCCCAGCCAAAAGCTGCAAAAAAAAAAAAAAGAGAGAGAGATCGTTTGATAGGAAAGGGATTTAGGTAATCAGGGTCTGCTGATTGGCTGGAGCCATCAGTCCAATGGTATCAGCTGCTGCCTGAGTGCTTCAGCCAATCCCCTAGAATTCAGGACCAGGTTCTTGTGTGTGTGTGTGGGGGGGGGTCACCAGACCAGTTGAGTGAGTTCTTTGGTCTGGGGGGATCCGTCACTAAAATGAAGGGCCTGGAAGATATCTCACTAACAGATGATGTTCTATAAGGACAACTATGTGTGACTCCAGCAGAAAGCAGCAAACAGAGGGAACAGTGGTCATTGTCAAGCAAATGGAGGACATGTGGCCGATCATTATTTTACCTAAGTCTGCTCCTTGGCAGGTTTGGGGATCCTCACCCTAGTTCCCACCTTGCACCCCTTCATCAGTTTGTAGGGTGGTTCCACATGGGGTGAGTTTTTCTCACCCTAGATCAGTTCTGTTTGTCTGGGACTCTGTATAACTGAAATGGCAGACCATGTACTTTGGGGACATGGCCCCTCTCAGCAGCGTGTCTGTGAGATTCATCCATGTTCTTGTACATGTCAGCAGCTCATTTCATTGCTGAATGGGTGCAAGTCATCTATTGTCTGGATATATCACTTTTGTTGTTGTTGTTGTTGTTGCAGTTTGGCTGGGGCTGGTTTTGAACCCGCCACTCTCGGTATATGAGGCCAGCGCCCTACTGACTGAGCCCTGAATATATCACTTTTTAAAAAATCCTTTTCTGGTTGATGGACATGTGGTTTGTTTCCACTTTGGAATGATTATCAACAAAGCTATGGAGAACATTTCTATATACATGTTTGTAGAAACATGTTTTTGTTTTTCTTGGGTAAATATCAAGGACTGGAGGTGTAGGATAGGTGAATGTTTAGTTTAGTTTTGTTTTTTTAACTTTCAGCTCTTTCCTAAAGAGTTTTGTGGTGCAAATATATCTGAGCGTTGAATTTGTGCGATGATGACACACGTCTTAAGATGAGGCTGCAAATCCGGATGGCTGTGATCTTTCCAAGTCTGGGGTTCGGTGTTTCTCTTGCAATGCCTGTGTCAGTGTTTCCTAAAACAAACTTTTCCAGGTAATTAGGTATGCAGAAGGTGGCTGAGTTGGCAAATCTTCCCTTTTCCCAGACTATCTGCGAAGATCAGAAGTACTCTCACTGCAACGTTATATTAATACGTTTAATTAACATAGTTCGGGAGGTGGCCGTGGAGCTGGCAGGGTCCTGGCTGTCGCCCATCAGCTCTAGCTTTCAGAGACAGTGAGGAAAGCCTGTGCCATGCCCTGCCTGTGCCTTTAACCAAGAGCTTTATAAACAGGAAAACAGCCTTGAGGACCCAAAGATCACCAGGGTCATCTTAGAAGATCACCAGTTCCCAGATTCTCTCTAGTTTGGAAATGACCATTAAACAACCCATAGAGCCATAATTGGAAAAGGGGGTGCATGTGTGTATACAGATTATTATTTTTTTCTTCCATCATGGAGGTCAGCAAGGCTGAAAGAGCGGCTCAGTGCACACCGTGCAGCTTGCTGCCGGTTTCCTTCCCGGTGTTGGCTGTTTCTACGCGGACTTTGCGCTCCTGGTGCAGGTTCACACCCTGTGCATTAAGAGTGTCTGTTTAATAATCTTCCAACCAATAATATTGCAGTGTGGGATCTCATTGGCCTGGTCTGGGTCACGTACCCATCCCGAGCCAATCAGAGCCAAGAGGATGGAGTAGACTGATTGGCCGGGGCGGGTCACGTGTCCACCTCTGGCTCTTGATGGTCTGGTGTCAGGCACCCAGCTACTCAAATCCCGGCCCGACGGGAGCCGGGCGGGCGCGCAAAGCCTCAGGCGTCTCTCTTACGCATTTTTCAGCCTACCTGACACCAAGCCGGGGGATATTAGCTGAGGGTCAGAGCTGTCCTGACTGGCAAGACCTTGAAAACATTAAACATCCAGGACATGAAGACAAAGCCGCCCCACTTTTTCTCTGTAGTGTGTAAAATCAGGCAGTCCTCGGTCTGATACTTGAAAAAATTCTGAATGTGATTATAAATCTACAAAAGTCTCTTCTGAGATTTCTTAGTAAAAGAAGAGACATATGCCATTGGGGAAATGCTCGTTCTTCCTGCTGCACCGAAAAACGGGTAAAATAATAGAAAAATGCAAATAGGAAAGTGCATCTCTTTTTTAGCATTGCCACTGGAAGAGGCACAGAAAACACCGACATTTGAAGAAACTGGGATTAGAAGAAATTATGTGCGTGGGAGGCTTTCTATACAACCAAGTAAGAGTACATATTTTTTTCCTTAAAAAAAAAAAAAAGTGTCACAGCTAATGGTATTTGCAAGATTTTGTTTCCATAAAGAAATACACAAAAGACCACTTTTTAGTGAGCCATTAAATAAAAGATGTACCAGGGAATACAATAGTATTCTCAATAGTAGCTTACTTAGTAATACTGTCTCATGAAAAAGCTGCACAAGAAGTAATGATAGAATAAAATAGAGAGCTCATGCCCGTGTGTGTGTATGTAAAAATGTAATATAAAATAAAGGTAGCACCATAAATTAATGTATAAAACATAGATTGTTTAATAGATGATATTAGGGAAGCTGACTCACCAAGGTAAGATTCCTACAGACTACCTTACAGAAAAGTAGCCTCCAGTGAATTAAAGAGTCAGAAGTGAAAGATAAAACTATAAAGTTAATAGAAGAAACAGAAAAATCTCTCTGGGAGCCAGGATAAAAGAAGAAATTCTCTAAGAAAAAAAACATTTTGCAGCATAAACCATATGTCAAAAAAAACAATGAATTTACAGCAAAATTAGAGCTTTTGTGAAAACACAGGATACCATGAATAAAGTTAATTAAAAGGGGACAGAATGGGAGGAGATATTTATTGATGGGTCTGGTACAATCAAAAAATGCTTGGAGACCATATTGGTGTCTTGTTTATTGTAAGCTCTGTGGCTTAAAACGACACAAAATTGTAATTTTATAGTTCCAAAGGTCAGAAGGCCAAAGTGGATCTCGCTGAGCTAAAATTAAGGCAGCCTCCTTCACTTCCTTGCCTTTCCAGCTTCTAGGCTAATGGCCATGCTTCACTCCACCTTCTGCTTACATCCTCCCATCTCCTTTACTGACTCCCATGAAGACCTGGGCCCACCCAGATAGTCCAAGAGAATCTCCCATCTCAGGGTCCTTACCTCAATCATGTCCATTTCTCCAGCAGGTGGCACATTCATAGATTCTGGGGATTAGGACATAGACGTCCTTAGGGGGCCATTATTCTGCCTGCCACAAAGATCTTAGGCAGAAACTATAAAACTGACCGGAGGAAGAAAGTCATTGCGATCTACAGGGTCAGCCTGGGAGTATCACCTCCCCAGTAGCTCACCTCCTGGGCTGCAGCTTGAGGAGCGACTGGACCTCATCTTCCGCTAATGCCTGTGGTATTTCTTCTGTCACATTTCCATCCTTTGGCTAAAAGTGATAACCCTCTTGTTTAGGTAACAGGGGGCAGGGACAAATGCTTCTTTTGCTTTCTACTGAGTCAGCTAGACCCAAGGTAGTGATCTTGATCTGGGCAAATTTCCTAACCCTTCTGATCCTGAGTTACCCTCTGGGTTTTTTTTTTTTGGAGACAGAGTTTCACTATGTCGCCCTTGATAGAGTGCCCTATTGTTACAGCTCACAGCAACCTCAAACTCTTTGGGTTTAAGCAATTCTCCTGCCTCAGCCTCCCAAGTAGCTGGGACTACAGGCGTCTGCCAAACACCCAGCTTGTTTTGTTTTGTTTTGTTTTGTTGTAGTTGACATTAGCAGGCCCAGCTGGCTCAAACCTGTGGCTGGTGCTGTAAACACTGAGCAACAGGCACCGAGCCATGTTACCCTCTCTTTAAAATGGAGACACTGCTCCAGACTTTGTAGACGTGAGGATGAGAGGCTGTCACATTTGAGGCGTTTGTACAAGGAGGCCGCTAAAGACACTACAGTTCTCAGTTAAAGTTTCCATCTATTGAGTTCCTCACCCAGGGAGCAAGTCATGTCTGTAAAGATGCAGAATCGTCAGAGCAAACTGAGTCCCAGAATAAATGCTATATGCGACAATTTTTATTTCCAGTGGGAATTAAGAAACATGCAGCTTCATTCAGGGCTTCCTCAAAAGAGCATGACAATAAAAATGAACAAACGAGAACCAAAAGCACACTTGTCAGGCGACAGGTGTCAAAATAATTTCCCTCAGACCCGCTTAAAGACAAAAATCTAATTTAACAGCCCCGTGCTTTGACACTTTTCCAAATTCTTGGAACATGAACATATGAATGAGGCATTTGTTCTGCAAAGTGCCTTGCTGCTCATCTGAGATCTCCCGGAGGGTGGGGGCTGGAGAAGCCCTTTCATGGGTGGACATCTTCTCGAAGGAACTGTCTTCATTTTCCTGCTCTGGAACGTGGGGCTTGTCAAATCCCACTTTCCTGCCAAAGCTTTTCTTTTTTTTTCTTTCATGCAGTAACATCCCCCTCTACTGGAACTTGTGGATTTTGCTACAAATATTTACTAAGGACAAGTATTATAAAAATTAAATATGGAATACATTTTGCATCAAAATGGGTGGTTCTTAAACTTTAAATGCAGGAATCTCCTGGGATGCTGTTGTGTTGTTTTTTTTAATGGAGACTTTTGAACCCCATAGCCATCTCCTAAAGCTCCTAGGAATGGGGCTGAAATATACATTTTAAGCCCTCTCAACTCCCTTCCACCCCTGCCTGTGCAGTGAGTCAGGTGCCTGTGGACATCTGGGGAGGACCCCATTGAATTCTAAAATGAAGGGAGGTGGGTAGTGGAGAAATGGAGCCCAGGTACCCAACTCCCCCCCTCTAGCAGGAAAGGAATAAATTTTTTTTAAGCTCAAAAAATTGTATCTTTTTTGCTGCTGTCATTTGAGACATTGTCTCACTTTGTCACCCTTGGTAGAAGGCCCTCACTTCAGACATCACAGAACCTCAAACTCTTGGGATCAAGTGATCCTTTTGCCTCAGCGTGCTGAATAGCTGGAACTACAGGTGGCTGCCACCACACCCAAGATATATGTTTAGAGACAGAGGGTCTCTCTTGCTCAGACTGGTCTCGAACTCCTGAGCTCAGGCTATCCACGGACTCAGAAGAGCAAGTGCAAAGATGTGCTGTCCTAAACCACAAGCCACAGTTGATGAACACCTCAACTGTTTACAGTTCGTGCCATTATAAACATCCTAATATACACCTTTTAGAGATTCGCTCCAATTTTAAACATGTTTTAAATTCCCGGCAAACAGCCATGTTTTAACTTGCAACAGTACCAAGTTACTTGGGATCTAACTCACAACTACTTGAACTCAAAATACTGTGACTGCAAATCCCTGCTGGTGAAAGAGAGGGCTGACAAACTTTGAGAAGGAGAGTGATGTAGTATGTTAGAGTATCAGAAAGAGCCCTCTGGTGGCTGAATATCGACGTCTTTGTGACTGAGCTGATGAACCCCTTGTTTGGGGCAGCCCTGTGCTTCCCCAGTTGAGCACACAGAGGGTGTGAGGGGAAAGAGAAGGTCCCCTATTGGTTGGCTGTTTTGCTGCTGTTTCTCATTCCATTTGGGGGAAACCTGGAGTGAAATTAAACTTTCAGTCAAGGGCAGCTCTGTTTCTCTTTGCCCTGCATCTGTCAGAAATGATATCCATTCGGTAGCCTGAAGTTCTTGTACCATGGTGAAAACATTTCCTTCCATCTCCAAAGCCAAGTCCTGGGGAGAGCAGAACGCAGGGAGTTCATGTTGCTGGAAGCCCGTGCTACTGACCAGGGGATCAGCCACCTGCCTGTGTCCTGAGAAGAGAAGGCACAGAGCAGCCAGGCTCTCACCAAAGAAACCCGATGGTAAAGGTGAAGACATGTGAAAAGGGGAGTTTTTAGGGCTGTCCTTGGAGCCGTTGCTACATCTGCTCCCAGTGCCTTCAGAGGGAAGTGCCTAGTCGCCTGGCCCTCTGGCTATAGCTGCTTGGATTAGGGTTACACGCCTGCTTGGCTTGGACAGAAAAAAGGGGTAATGGGCAGTGAGGGTGGGGAGATTCGTTGGATAAGGCTGGCCCCCTCTGAGAAACAAGGCTTCATGTACACAGTGGAACAGAGAGATTGTGTATTCCAGGCAGAGAGAACAGCACCTGGCAGTGCCCAGAGATAGGAAAAGCCTGGAACCCTAGAGGGACGGAGAGATGCCCGGCATGGTGGGGCTTGGAGCAAAGAGGGCAGAAGATGAGATAGTAGGACAAGAAGGGCCAGAATCAAGGGCCACAGTGGCTGTGGTTTGGAGTATGGGTTGTAAGTACCTGGAGACACCACCACCTTGCATTAAGCAGGGGAAGAATTATACGTAATTCTGAAGATTTGGCAGAGCATCCCTCAGTTCAAGGTGCCTTTGGTGGGGTTGGAGGGAGGTAAGCAGGGAGTGGTTATTGCTCTTTTACTACCATTTCAATTTCTTCTATGACTACCAAGTTTTCTACTTCTTCTTGGGTCAATTCTTTTTAAACTTTGTGTTAATGCTTAACATGTATACAGAGAAATGACTATAACATGATGAGTTTTCCATAAGTGGAGGCATCGCTGGAACCAGCATCCAGATCAGGAAACAGAACATTAGCACCCCCAGCCAGCGCCGCCCATCTGCTCCTGTTCACTAACCCACCCCAAATAACCACCATGACTTCTGACAGCACAGGTTAGATTTGACGATTGTTGAATCATGAGGTCACTTTGTTAACAAAAGACCATGATGTCTGTGGATGAGAAAGGGAGAGCTTTGTTTTCTATTAAAAAAAAAAAAAAAGTCTGGGCTTGACACCCATAGCACAGTGGTTACAGCACCAGCCACATACACCAAGGGTGGCGGGTTCGAACCTGGCCCAGGCCAACTAAACAACTGCAACAAAAACAAATAGCCAGGCGTTGTGGTGGGAGCCTGTAGTCCCAGCTACTTGGGAGGCTGAGGCAAGAGAATTGCTTAAGCCCAAGAGTTTGAGGTTGCTGTGAGCTGTGACACCACGGCACTCTACCCAAGGCAATATAGTGAGACTGTGTCTCAAATAAATAAATAAATAAATCTGCACATTGGGGAGCCATGCATCTGGTGTAAAATAAAGCAAGTTCCAGAGAATGAAAAGGGCATCTGGTTTAAATGACAAAGTTCCCACCCCAGCCTTCAATCAGGTCTGTATATACAAATGAAGTATTCAAACTTGTTCTATCCTGGTCGGTTAAAAACAACAGCGTTCCAGTTGGGTGGTTGCTAAGCCCAAAACCAGAGGTCTCTGTTAGCTGCCCCTTTCAGGCAGCTGGGGGAAGGAGTTTTCCAGCAATGGTGTCTGGGCTCTGGTTACTGGGACCGTCTTAGCTCGGAGGCAATGAGGGGATGTTTGTTTGCTTGGAGCTGCCTTATCTGGCAATGAAGGCCCCCAGCCGCCCTTCTCTCACCCATGGTGGCTTCTTGGTTCCCAATATCTTCACGTGGGCATCCCTATCAGTTGCAGGGAGCCCATCTCATTTGGGGAAACTGAGGTCTTATTTATAGCTTCATTTCACACCTGCATCATCTTTCTGGAGACTGATCCATATCATTGTGTGAGATTGAGGTTGTTCCTTCTGAGTGCCGTGGAGTATTCCAAAGTGTGGACATGCCATGCTGTCTTTCTGCATTTTGCTGTTGATGGATGTAGTGGACAGACTTGAGGTGGCTCCCAAGACCCCCACCTCCTGGTGTTCTTGCCCCCATGTGAGCCCCTCTCCTTGACAGTGGCAGAGTGTGTGGTGTGGACACAGTGACTGATGGAATTCACCTCCATGGTTACACTGCACGGGACTGTAACCTCCATCTTACGAGGGGACTCTCCCCCTTGTTGTCTTTGCTGAAGTGAGTGGCAGTGGGGGGAGGCCCACATGGCAAGGAACTGAGAGAGGCCTCCTGATGACATCCAGAAAGACACTGAGGCCCATGGGTTTACAGCCACAAGAACCTGAATTCTAGGGCGGCGCCTGTGGCTCAGCGGACAGAGCACCAGACCCATGCCCCGAGGGTGGCGGGTTCAAACCCAACCCCGGCCAAATTGCAACAAAAAATAGCTGGGCATTGTGGTCGGCGCCTGTAGTCCCAGCTACTTGGGAGGCTGAGGCAAGAGAATCGCCTAAGCCCAAGAGCTGGAGGTTACTGTGAGCTGTGTGAGGCCACGGCACTCTACCAAGGGCAACAAAGGGAGACTCTATCTCTACAAAAAAAAAAAAAATGTAATATCCACATGCAGAAGTGCAGAAGTTTAAAGCATTTATGAATAATTAAAAATGCACATTTGTGTAATTACATCTGAAATCAAGAAATGGAACATTATCTATATCCTTCTGACTCCCTCCCACTCACTTTACTACTGGACTTCAAATTCTAAAGATTCTGATTACCATCGACTTTATTCAAATAGATTCACAAAGCATGCATTATCTACTATCACACATTTTTACTCAATATTATTTTTAGTGAAATTCATTGAATTTAGTGTTTATCATCATTGTCATATTATTTCATTTTGGGCCAATTCTACAAATTTTTTTTTATTGTGAATGGACATTTGAGTTGCTTTCATGTTAGAATTATAATAACGCAGCTATGAAAATTATCATAGATGTATCTTTTTAATTGAGATATGATTTACATTTTATACGATAAATACTTTTTAAGTATATAATTTTAGTGTATTTACAACGTTGTGCATTTAATTTAATTTAATTCCAGGCTATTTCAATGACCTTGCAAAGAAAGCTTTTGCTCAGGAATAGTAATTCCCCATTCTCCATTCCACACCTCCCAGCCCCTGACATCTATAATCTAGTTTATGTTATTTAAGAGTTTGTTTTTTAACATCCACATGTTTGCAAATTTTCCATATTGTTTTCTGATACTGATTTCTAATATGTTTCCATTGTGATTGGTGAACATAAAAGCCCAGAACACATAGTTAACTGGAAGGTGGATACAGAGTCTATTAGAACCATAAGAGATTCCAGTCCAGCGTGTAAGTTGCTTTGAACTTGCCACTGCCTCTTAACATCTCAAAAGGTAAACAAACTGAAATATCGACAACTCTTCTTAGATGTGTCACAGAAGTGAGATCTGAGGGTCAAGTACTACCCTCAAAATTGAAGAGACACACAGGTAGATACTGAAAATCGTGATTTAACAGAACAGAAACCTGGTAACAAACCAATACCCAAGTAGAAAAACCTGAACTGTGGCTGAAGTGTTGGAACCTCAGTGTGGACAAGACTGAGAGGTCAAAGCCCCAGGAGAACCCAGTCACTGAAGGCCAAACACACTTCTGTGAATTTTACTTCTGGGACCTGTACCACCTGACAGTGAAGACGAGAAAAAAATAAAGTTCTTTCATGTCTTTGGCAGAGTGAGGGGAATAGAGCACTCAGTTCTCCTTAATAAGGTCTGCCCTTAAGGGAAATATTTTGCCACAGTGGAACCTATGGGATTTTATTACATCCTGACTAAGTGAAGCAGCTGAAATGTTAAAAATAAATAAATAACACAAATGACAAAGAAACATTTGTTACATTCACAACCCAGAGACACAAACTTACTAAAAGTTTTGAGTTCTCAAAAACTACAGAAACCTTGTCGTCTTCCTAGATTTTACTGCTAAAATCTATTTACCAAGCTGCTTTTTTTTCCCTTATAAGTCACATATATTTGTCTTTTTTTTTTTGGAGACAGAGCCTCAAGCTGTCACCCTGGAGAGAGTGCCGTGGCATCACAGCTCACAGCAACCTCCAATTCCTGGGCTCAAGCGAGTCTCCTGCCTCTGCCTCCCAAGTAGCTGGGACTACAGGCGCCCG
>CAUYRH010147942.1:0-13870 GCA_963574655.1 Perodicticus potto | reverse complement strand
GCCTAGAGGAGGAGATGGGGAAAGACCGGGAGAGGAACGGAGAGAGCTTCTCTCTCCCTACTTGAAATCTCTCCCACTACCAGGAACTTTGGTGTTTTCTGTATTCTTTTCTGTAAATCAATTCTGTCTTATCACGGACGGGTGGGGGTGGGGGGGAAATAATGTAATGAAGAATAATAAAATACATGTATTTAAAAAAAAAAAAGAAAGAAAGAGAGAGAGAGAAAAAAGAAAGATTGCAGATAGTGTAAGTGAGAAACTAAATATTTTATCTATTTTAAAGTAATTTAAATTTAGATAGCCACGCAGGGTTAGTGGGTATTCTGTTGCACAGTGGGGAATCACACAGTTTTGTATAACAATGCCATAAAGAGTGGAAATCTTCACCCGAAAAAATCCTCAGGGAAAAAAGAAACACAGACAAGAGCATTGGTACAACTAATGATTTGTCATCTTGTTCATTCATTCTTTCTTAATGAAAATGATGACTGGGTCTTATTAACAGTGTCTGAGTTAAGGAAATATAACTAATCTAGAGACTTGGTGATTCGGATTTAAAGACTCAGACCTGGCTTCCTGGCAACCAGAGGTGGTGGCTGTTCAGTGCCCTGTGCCACCAGCTAAGGGACTGAATAAGGACAGCGAAGGTAAATGAAACTATTTCAACAGCTCATATTTGATTCACTTGACACCCTGTTCTGCTTCTTCTAATCACTGTTCTTCTTAATGTTAGGAGTGTATATCAAACGGTTACACTATTAAGTTTGATCCATAGCAATGAACATAGCAGAGATAACAGGGATCTACCGTTACTCAGTGCTGGGCAGAGCAATCTTCCAAGATGGCAGTCCACAGTGGCAAGCCTTCTAAAGACAGAAAAGAAAGATAACATGGCATGTCATCTGGTTAGCAAAGTTGGCATCTGTCACTTGGCCATTCTGCGCCCATTTAGTTGGGAAACCTAGCCCAAGGGGCTGTTTAATAGATCCCAGAAAAGGTTAAAAAAAAAAAAAAAAACAATTAAGAGACCAATTAAATAAGTCTTTATTTCTTGTTACCAGCAAATAGGATCTACCATGCAATTCTCTTCCAAGCCATGTTATTTGCCTGTTGAGTTACCTGGGATTGTAGACCCTCTTCAATAAAATAAGCAAATCAACAATAGCTGAGGTGGAGAAAAGCTCTATCAGTGTACTCGGCAAAACCAAGGCCTCAGTCGAAACCCTGAGCCAGCAGGAGGGTGTGGAGAAGCAGAGCATGTGGTTGGGAAGTGCGGAGACTGAGACTAACCCCAAAGCCACCAAGAGAGCTGGGAGAAATTCTGAAAGGTGGGCATTAGGGTCCATGCACTGCAGAGCAACAGGAAAGGATATGAGACTTAGCAAAGGGAGGAAGAAAAGTAACAGGCAGCACAAAACAAGAACAGAGTTTTCTTTCCAGAACGAGTCACAACCCAGGCTGTGCTCTGCACGGTGCCAGTGCATGTACACCTGTGAGGACAGAGCCTGGTATGTGCATGACTGGGGTCTGACAAGGAGCCCAGCACATTCCTGGGCACATAGTAGCCGCTTAAAATGTTAAGCCGCTTGAAGACATTGTGCTATATGATGACTTGTCTAAGTCGTCACTTCTCACACTGTCACGTGCATATAAATCATCTACATGGTTTGTTAAAATGCGTGAAGTTTTGAGTCACCATTTCAGTAGATCTGGAATGAGACTTGCATTTCTAACAAGTACCCAGGGGAGGCAGACCACACTTTGAGTAACGAGCCTGAATGTTTCCCTTAGTCACAAACTTGCTCAGTTGGTTAAGAATCACAAACAAGGAAATCAAGGATGCCAGTTTGACCTGTCAGTGGGATGACTCTATTCGACCACTACAAACTGGACCCAGAGCTTCAGCCAGTTACTGTGGGTCTTTGCCAGATACACACACACACACACAAGGTCAGGGGAGGTGCCAAGGGAAGAGAACACCATGCCCACCTACAGGTGGGTGCATCACATCCTGAGCAATAGCCATTGTCTTCAGTAGCCCTGACTCTCTGCCTTCCAATGTATCGTGAGCCCTATTGTCTGGATGTTGGTTTTAAAATTTCTTTTAGACAAATTTACTCCAAAGCAGGATTACAAACATGTCTCCTCTCTCATGCTCACTGGATGATCCAAACTGGCTACATACAGAAGTGTCTTGAAAAGGACCCTGAAAACAGGTCTTGGCTCCACTGGAATAACTATTGTAATGATTTGTGATGTCTATAGCGGGGGAAAGATGGGGAAAGTAGTAAAAAGCTAGTGCAGGGTAGACTCTAAGCAGGTGTGAAGATCTTACAGCTGTCTCAGATCCCGGAATAGAGGGAGGCCAGCCAGCAAGCAGCCGCAGGGATATTCCCACAGCACACCTCGGATGCGCTCAGCATGGCACTTCTCCGAGAAGGGCACCCACTGGTGGGCCGCCACGTCCTGCACACTGGCCTGGGCCAACGAATCAGGCCCCAGGCCTCCTGACTCTGGGCCAGTGCACTTCTGCTGGAAGGGGCCCTAAAAAGAAATGAACACATTAATGTGACAGGTCAGTGATTTGCCTTTTAGCTCTTCACTGTTCAATGTACCAAGGGATGAACCACCATCTTCCTTGAGCTATAAAAAATGGGAACGTTTCAGAAGCCCACCCTTTTAGCAACAGCAATATCTGTGTTATTAAGGAACAGATGGGAGAATGGGTACTGCCTGCTCTGAAGTCTGAGGCACTATACTTCTCTAAAGAACCCAAATCATTAAACAACTATTCCTTTGAAAGTACATTCTCCGGAAATGGACTTTTTTAACCTCTCTACTGAACAGCTTTAAAATGCAGGCTCCCCATGTCACAGGGATGAGCCCCCTGGTGTTTGTTCCCTTCTGCAGGATTGTCGATTTCCTCTACTCAGAGACATAACTGGGAGCCATGAAAAATAAAATGGAGTGATTGAATGTGCTTGCATGACACCTCCAGATTCTGACGGCCACCAACCTGTTGTTGATAAGAGAGCTAAATCAGTCCATACATACGTGGCAGAAATTCAGGGCTCCAGTATACCTGGGCAGGTAGCATGTAAACATCAGATCCATGAAGAAACTGGAAAAAAATATTAAAAAATGAAATGATATGGTTTTAAGAAAATTCTTCACTGCATATTTACTACTGCAGTTAATTTTCATGAACTGTTAAAGTTGCTGTGATCAAGGATGGAATTCATGGCTCGGCGCTTGTGGCTCAACCAGCTAAGGCGCCAGCCACGTACACCTGAGCTGGCGGGTTCAAATCCGGCCCCGCCAAATAACAATGATGGCTGCAACCAAAAAAAATGGCCAGGCATTGTGGCGAGCACCTGTAGTCCCAGCTATTTGGGAGGCAGAGGCAAGAGACTCGCTTGAGCCCAGGAATTGGAGGTTGCTGTGAGCTATGATGCCATGGCACTCTACCCAGGGTGACAGCTTGAGGCTCTGTCTCAAAAAAAAAAAAAAAAAAGGATGGAATTCCTATTTTATAACTGCCCTGTGTCACCAGAGGACTATACTACTGTTTGCTGTGTGAGGATTCCCTTAATTCTTGTACCAATCATCCCATCAGCACTATGTATGAAATATTCATTCATTCATACATTAGGCCTTCACTTGGATGCATCCCATCCTCTGTAGGTTAATATTTGTAACTAGAATTCTTTTGTCATTGACCTGTACTAAAGGAGTGCATATCTCCAAAATATAATCATAAAGGAGATACATAAAAGACAGCTAATCTGGATCTTATTGGGAGAGCTTAATAATGCATAGCTCTGGACACTTGACCTTGCTTAGGGAAGAAAGGATATGGATGAAGCATGTGTCTCCTACGTGCACAGTGTGGTCCATGGTTCATAAGGTAACTTCTAGTGGTAAAAGACTGGAGGAGGCCAGGCACAATGGCTCAAGCATGTAATCCTAGCATCCTGGGAGGCCAAGACTGCAAGATTGCTTGAGTTCAGGAGTTCAAGATCAGCCTGAGCAAGAGCAAGATCCTATTTCTACTAAAAATGGAAAAATGAGCCAGGCATTATTGTGGGCCCTTATAGTCCCAGCTTCTCAGGAGGCCAAGGCAGGAGGATCACTTCAACCCAGGAATCTGAGGTTGCTGTGAGGTAGGCTGATACCATGGCACTCTAGCCTGTGGTAACAGAGTGAGACCATGTCTTTAAAAAATAGAAAAGAAAAGTTTGGAAGAGCAGTTGGTAACTAGAGATCCATCTTGGAAAGAACATATGTTTGGGGAATAGAACAAGACTTGACTATGATGATGTTGAACCTAAAAATTCCATTTCTAGGAATCTAATCTATAAGTATACAAAGAGAAACATTCAAGGATGTTCACTGCAGCATTGTTTATGACAACAAAACTGGAAACCACCTAGGTGCCACCACCAGGGAGTGTGGTTGAATAACACATGATAAAGAAATGAAGGACTTCTGGTTGTGCTGCTAGGGAAAGAGCTCTTAGCTATATTGTTAAATGAAAAGAACAAAGTGCAGAATAGTGTACATATTGAACCCCCACTTATGTATAGGGACAAAAACTTGAATCAAGATATACAACTCTTAATGGCATTTACATGTGGAAAGTAGAACTAGACTAGAAGGTGTTCCCTTATCTCCAGGAATGAGACTTTCCTTTCCTCATCATGCCTTTTGTATGCTATTTGAATTTTTCTCAGTGTACATGCTATTTTCATAATTGGGGAATAAAATCCTGCCTCTGCCACTTAATAACTGTTATAGATGGCAAAAGTGCCCCCAATTCTGACTACTCCCTGTCTACATGCCCCTTTGCAACATGACTTTGTAGTTCATTCCATGAAGTGATGGAGTCTATTTCACCATCCCTTGCATCTGGGACTCTTCAAAATTGGCTTTGGCCAATAGATCGTGGCGGAAGTGATGCAGTGCCAGTTCCAGGCCTAGGCATCAAGAGCCCTGGGCCCAGCCCTACCCACCCTTCCTCTTGGACTCCTGCCAAGCTGCCATGTGAACAAACCCAGGCTAGCCTGTGGGAGGAGGAACCATCGTGTGGCCCCTTGTGCCCCCTCCCAACAATCCAGCTGACAGAAAGACAATCTCTAGAATTTTGAGCTAAAAAGTGGTGTTTTAAGTCACTACTTTGGGATTGGTTGTAACATAGCAAACTCTAACTGGTATTCCTGGGAAGAAATCTATTAAATCCTGTTAAATCCTGGGAAGAATCTATTTCCTCTTTTGAATGATGGGGATAGCTACCCAACAACATAAGGTTAAATCCTGGGAAGAATCTATTTCCTCTTTTGAATGGTGGGGATAGCTACCCAACAACATAAGGTTTTTTGCAAAATTTAAATGAAATAATATGTAACACACTCAAATAGTAGGTCCTGCCCTTTTCCCCAATGCCAGTGATAGAATACGAATCTTGAACAATGGATGCCCTCACAAAAGGCATGTGGAATCACCCCCTGCATGGCTGGGAAGTTGATGACTTCCCGCAGGGACACAGCCCTGGGGCTGGAAAAGCCAGATCATGGGTGGGTGGAATTGTAGGGTACTTGGAACACTGAGTCAGGTCTTCCTAGCTGGCCCCTGAGAAAGAGGAATGTAGGCCCCGGGAGAGGAATGCAAATCTTTACCCTGAGGGCCACCTCCTAATAAACTCAGAGATGGTGAGCAAGCACTGGGATGTCCTGAGCAGGGCCACTCTAATGGTCAGCTCAATGCAAGGAAGGGGTCAAAGCATCCCTAACAAACTTCTGTAGCAGAACTCGCCACAGCTATGGCAGCTACCACAGCCCCTTGCCATTCTCCACTGGAGGGTCTCTCCCCTCTGGAGGTAGTGACTGTCTTCAGGAATTACCTGTGGGCATAAACTCATGCACTCCCTCAGACTGCCGACCCCGTGGGATTTCATGCAGTGACCACAGAAGATGCAGCCTCCGGCTGCTCAGGCTGCACTGAGTAGAGGCTTTAAACTGCTCCCATGGATGGTGCCAGAGGCAGAGCTCTCTCCCTTTGAAGGGCCCTAGGGAACAGCTCCATGGGGTCCTGGAACACCACAGCCCATTTAGCAAAACAAAGGAAAAGATATCTGAAGAAAGAGGGCCTAGAAAACCAGTCACACACCTATGACAGGGTGCTCACAGGGTTCTGAGGCTGAGAGGACACCGGCCAGCTCCATCATCAGAGAGGATGGCTGGGGGGTGCCAGGCACTGCTGGCACCTGCCTTAGTCTGTTTCTCTGGCTGTAACAAAATTCCACCATCTGGGCAAGTTATAAAGAAAAAATTATCTATTATAGTTCTGGAGGCCATAAAGTCCAGGGATGAGGAGCTACATCTGGAGAGGAACTTCTTGCTGCATCGGAACATGGAAGAGGCCAAGAGCATGTCAGCTCAGACCTCTGCTGCTTCATTTTTTATTTTGTTTTTTTGAGACAGAGTCTCACTCAGTCACCCTGGATAGAGTGCCATGGTATCATCATAGCTCACAGCAACCTCAACGTCTTGGGCTCAAGAGCTGTTCTTGCCTCAGCCTTCCAAGTAGCTGGGACTAAAGGCGCCCACCACAACCAGGCTAGTTTGGCTAGTTTTTCTATTTTTATTAGAGACAGTGTCTCACTCTTGTTCAGTCTGGTTTCAAACTCCTGAGCTCAGGTGGTCCTCCCACCTCAGCCTCCCAGAGTGCTGAGGTTACAGGTGTGAACCACCAGGTCTGGAGCTCTCTTTTTCTTCTTATAAAGCCAACAGTCCCATCTTGGGGTCCCCACCCTGATGACCTCATGTAATCCTACTTACCTCCCAAAGACTCCACCTCCCAGTGCCAACAACATATGAACTTGGGGATTAAGTTTCTGACACATGAAATTTGGAGGACACATTCAAACCCCAGTAGCTCCCATCTGTTCTTCTAGTCCTATATCAGGAATTCCATTCTGGAGAAGCAAGGGAGATGTGTGGGAAGGGAGGGAACAGTATGAGGAAGGGCGCAGAGACCCAGGAGGACCTGGACGGATTCCATGGTATAGAGTGGCTGGCGCTTACCAGCATGTGAGCAGTGGCCCTGGCAGGCAATAGGGATAAAGGTTGTCCTGAAGAACTTGAATTTCATCTTTAAAACAATTTAGTCTTTTTACCTTCAGTTGGACATAGAGAAGTTGGCCCTGAGAGTAGCAGGTAGCATTTGCTCAGTCATTTTTGGATGGATGAATTCAAGAAGAAATTAATCTGAGCCTTCAATTTCAACAGTCTATTAATTGGGGGGGTTCTCACTATTCTCACTAATTTTTTTTTCTTTTTAGAGAGAATCTCACTCGGTCACCCTGGGTAGAGTACCATGGTATCATCATAGCTCACAGCAACCTCAGACTCCTGAGTTCAAGTGATCCTCCTGCCTCAGCCTCCGGAGTAGCTGGGACTACAGGCGTCCACCACCACACCCACCTAGTTTTTCTATTTTTACTAGAGACAAGGTCTTGCTCTTGTTCAGGCTGGTCTTGAACTCCTTAGCTCAGACAATCCACCTGCCTCAGCCTCCCAGAGTGCTGGGATTATAGGCTTGTGAACCACCATGCCTGTACCTCAATTATTAATCATATTAATAGAGTCAGCTATTATTCATTGAGTGCTTATTATAAGTACCATCTCACTGTCTCTCATATTTGACTGAACACCACAATTGCCTACAGAGATTTTTGAAATACTAGTGACTGGCTCACACAGCCAGAAATTTTGATTTAATTGATCTGGGTGCTTCCTGGAAGTTGGACTTTTGTCTATTACGTCTATTTAATCGCCACAATATCCCCATAAGGTAGACACTATCATCATTCTAACCATAGAAATAAGAAAGTGGAACCTTAAAGGGATTGAATAACTTGCCCAAGATTACACAGTTTAGTACACACCAATTCAGGATACAATGCTGGTGTGGATTTTCACGGATGCTCAGAAAAATAACTGGAAACCTTTATGCTTACCTCTCATCTTTTTTCCAAAAGTTCTCAATGCTTTGAACAAAAGACTTCTTTTCAGATGAATCTTGGAAGATTGAGTGATCTCTTCATTTGTAAAAGAGAAAGATGGAAGGGATATTTATGAGTCAGGATGGAGTTTATCAACTGTCAGTCATACTTAAAATCTGAGAGTTGAGACATACACAGATTTAACACAGAGGAAGAGGGATTGGGCTGTCCTGTGTCCCAGGATTTGGGAGCGCAAGGGAAGAGCAATGGTCCCCATGTTCCCAATCGGGGGGGTGGGGAGAATGAGCACAAAACAGGGATAAAGAAGACGATGCTGGTGATGCTGGTGACTCAGCTGAGGAAGTGTGGAAGACTGAATGCTGACAGGCTCCTCCCACTTTCCTGCCAGTACAAGCAGCTGGCTGTGCTTTTAATAATTCTTTGTCTTCTCCAACAAGACAAAACACATTCTCCATAAAGATGTTTCTGTTAGCAGCTGCAGTGGTGGTTTCAAAGGCAGGGTGGGGAAAATAGGAAAGACAAAATTTTCAAGATTTCTTTTTTCTTCAAACTTTTTGGGCTAATGTGACAAAGAAAGGAAATGTTACTAAATCAAGCAGTAGCTTAGTTTCTGTGGATGGGCATAGCATTTCACAGGGTGCCCACTCACCTCTAGGGGAAAAGGGTCTGGGGGTGCCAGAGGTGCCTAAGACATAACTCTACCCAACAATTCTTACAAATGAATCCTGTATTCATTATGCCTCTGTTGGTTTTAAGTAAGAGAATCGAGCTTGTTCTAGAGGCAGCAAAAATGTATTAAAATGGGTCACATGACCCAAAAGGTAATCATGGAGCTAGACTTCAAGAAGGAACTGGAAAGTTGTCCGGACTCTCCTGCTTTCCTGATCCCTGCTCCTGTTTGCTCTCACACTACAGATGCCCCCTGCCCTGCACTGCTGCATACAGGGGTGGGAGATGCCCACCACACAGCGGGTCACACACAGCCCACCAGCTGCCTCAGGCCCACCATCTTGAGCAGGTTGCTGGTAGGCCCAACCAGGGCCAGGATAAATTCCTGGCCCACTCAGTGGGAACAGGAGGGAGGTACATGGTAAAATGGCAACCAAGGTTGCAAGCTGTGGCATGAGAGGGAAATGGTCAAGAGGGAGAAGCTTTAAAAGATACTCCACAGAGTGCTCAGAATGGGAGTCAAAGTAATTCCTAACTATCCCATCTCTGTAAGTGCCACTCCATCCTGCCAGCCCCCTCGGCATCCACAGGTGAAGAAGGCCTACCATCAGCCAACATGCTTGAAGTTGCTTTTCTGCAAGCCCCAGGTGAGCCATGAGTTAGCATGCTTGGTGGCCAGAGCAGATTCAGGTGTTGGAAGTGATACCAACCAAGGGAAGTTGAGACTCCTTAACACAGAGTTTGGCAGGGGGCTCAGCACCCGTAGCTCAGTGATTACGGTGCCAGCCACATACACCGGGGCTGGCAGGTTCAAACATGGCCCAGTCCAACTGAACAACAATGACAACTGCAACAAAAAATAGCCAGGCGTTGTGGTGGGTGCCTGTAGCCCCAGCTACTTGGGAGGCTGAGGCAAGAGAAGTGCTTAAGCCCAAGAGTTAGAGGTTGCTGTGAGCTGTGATGCCACAGCACTCTACCCAAGGCAACATAGTGAGACTCTGTCTCAAAAAAACAAACAACAACAACAAAAAAAGCAGCATGTGGCTGACTGCCGCGGTGAGCCAGGAGAGTCACCTGAGATGCTACCACAGCCTTCTGGGAGGTTTGGAAGGTAAGGAATTCAGAGAAGATGCAGCCAAATGTTGACAAAGCAGACCCTGAAGTGGATGACAGGATTCTGGCCATTGCTCATTACTAGTGCTGGCTTGGTGGTGCCTGATTGGGACAAGGAGGATGCATTCTCTAGCCCTGTCAGAGTGGGAGAAGACAAGGAACGCTCTCCTGGGCCAACAGCAGAAAAGCTGCCTCAACCCACAGACCCCAAGCAAACGACAAGGACACCATCCCTGAAAACATCCTCCCAACCAGTTATTTTTGGGGTTTTTTTTTCATGCCTCTCTCAGGCAGAGATGTTCTGGTTAGGTCCAAGTTTTGATGTTAGGATGCAAGAATTCCTGGATCATCCCAAACATCTTCTACTTGAAGATGCTCCTTAGGCTGAAGTGCCCATCAATCCATCTGAGCTGGGTTCACAAAAAGCCCATTCCTAGTGGCCCTTTTCTTAGAAAACAATTGCTGCTACATATTTGTAGGAGAAAGGGTGATGATTACCTGTGGAATGGTAAGTTGTGGTCAGTTCTCCCTCCATCTCAATCAGGCAACCAGAAAGAGGAGAACAATGGCTCCCACTCTTGACATAGGTAAGAACCACCTACAGGCTTGTTCAAGACCAAATTGCAGGGTCTTGTTTCCAGAGTTCTCCATTCAATAGGCAATTGGTGGGGATCAATAATTAGTACTTTAATGAGCTTATAGATAGTGTTTATGCTACTAGTCCAGGAGCCATGCTTTGGGAACCACTGGAGGAGAAAATACTGCTAGCTGGTTTAATTTTTTAAAACATGAAACATTGGCCATTTGCAGATAAGCAAGTCTAAAGGGGCTTTGTGGCAAGACAGTTCATTCCATTTTGCTATAGTTTGGATGTTTGTACCCCTAACCTCATGTTAAAATATGATCCCCAATCTTGGGGGAGTGGCCAAATGGGAGGCATTTGGGTCATGGGGCAGATCCCTCATGAATGGCTTGGTGCCATCCTTGCCGTAATGAGTGAGTTCGCTATTAGATCTCTCAAGCGCTGGTTGTTAGAAACAGTCTGGCATCTGGCCTCCATTCTTCTCACTTCCATTCTCTCCCTGTGACCTCTGCACTTGCCAGTTCCCCTTCCCCTTCCCACCATAGCTGGAAGCAGTCCAGGGCACTCACCAGAAGCAGATGCTGGGGCTATGTTTCTTATGTAGCCTATAGAGCTGTGAGCTAAGTAAACTTCTCTTCTTTATAAATTACCCAGCCTCAGGTAACCCTTTATGGCAACTTTAAACAACAAAGCACCTGTCTCTTGATCTTTATCCCTTAGATAAATGTAGCCCTTTGGATTTTTATCCCATCAACTTGATTCTGAAGGCCAATTTAACCTGATTTTATCTTTATAAAAACAAAACATAGTAGACTTTCAAATCTATAAGAAAAAGACAAATGGCCCAGTAGGAAAATGTGGGCAGGCCTCTCACAGAAGAGAAAACAAAAAGGGTCAACTTCTGAAGAGATTCAATCTCACTGGTAGTCAAAAAGATGTCAATTAAGCCCACAATGAAATTTCATTTCATATCAACAAAAATGGCTAAAATTACAAAGGCAGATACTACTTCATGAAGGTGTGGAAAACAGGCACTTTCATGCACTGCTGATGTGTGAAAATTGGCACAATCTCCCTAGAAAACAATAAGACATTGCTGGGAAAGGTGGAAGACATCATGTTATCCCCTAGCAATCTGACTCTTAGGTAAAGAACCTAGAGAAATCTTGACCCTTTGTGCCAGGAGACACATATGACTGTTCAGAGCAGCACAACTCACAGTGACCAAAGTTTCATTGCCCAATGACAAAGACTTCTCTCTGGCCCTAGGTCTACACCCTCTGTATAACCCCCTTTCTTTGAACGTGAGCATGACTTGTGAATATGATGGACGGCACTCCTGTCATTGTTATGTGGCAGAAGGGATTCTGCAGATATAATTAAGGTCCCTAATCAGTTGTCTTTGAGTTAGTCTAAAGGGAAAGTGTCCTGGGTAAGCCTGACCTAGTCAAGTAAGCCCTTGAAAATGACAAGGCCCTTCCCTAACAGAGATATTTGAAGCATGAGGGTACAAGGGCCTACAGAGAAGGCCATGTGGCAGGGTCTCTTGGAGCCAAAAGTAGTCCCTGGCTGTTGGCCAGCAAGAAAACAGGGCCCTCAGTCCTCCAGCCACGAGAAACTGAACTCTGTCAACAATCTGAATAATCCTAGAAGGGAACACATATCTCCCGGGGAGAAAGCAGCCTTGATTTCAGTCTTGTGAGGCCTGAGCATAGAAACCAGCTCAGATGCCTGGACTTCAGACCTATAAAACTGGGAGATAAAAAATAGGTATTGTTATAAACTGCTAAGCTCATGGTATTTTGTCACACTGAAATAGAAAACTAATATGTAGGCAAAACTCTAAGCTATGAGAACAATAATATTTCAAATGACCTAATGCAAAAGTGTGAAGGGGAGGTTATTAAAATGTCAATCATAAATAGGGAAAAAAGTTAATAGTAGCAAAGCACTCTAGATTTCGAAAGTTCACTAGGGAAATTTTCAAATATGCTAAAAATAATTCTACTAATTGCTATCAATTGGTAAGAAGCACTCAGTTGAAAAGAGGTCTTATGTATCTGAAGAAGCATAATGAATCCACCCCCTCACCTTTCAGACTCCAGATACCCCTGTGGCTTAATAGAGACTGTAGATAAGGATAAAGAGGACAGAATTTTCTTCTTCTGACTCTTACCCACCCCAAAGCAATTAATGACAGAACCAAAAAAAAAGCTACATACCTCTTGTTCAATGACCTGAGATACTGCAACCAGGTGAAGAAGCAAAGTGCCCTGGGAAGTGTTTCCATCACAGAGATAATTTGACAGAAGCCAGGAAGTATTTGACAGAATCAGAAGTATCAACCAACTTCCAGGAAGTATTCTTCTTCTTGTTAGGTGTTCTTTTTTTTTTTTTTTGATACAGAGTCTCACTTTTTCACCCTGAGTAGAGTGCTGTAGCGTCATAGCTCACAGCAATCTCAGACTCATAGGCTCAAGCGATTCTCTTGCCTCAGCCTCCAGAGTAGCTGGGACTACAGGCACCTGCCACAATACCCAGCTATTTTTTTAGAGACAGGGTCTTGCTCTTGCTCAGGCTGGCTTTGAACCTGTGAACTCAGGCAATCCACCCACCTCAGCCTCCCAGAGTGCTGTCATTACAGGCATTAGCCACCATCCCCAGGTGTCCATTTAAAGCCTGACCAAGAGAATTGGGAAGCTGAATAACAAAGTAGCATTTATTAGGCAGAGTGCACTGGTTCATGCCTATAAACCTAACACTATAAGAGGTCAAGGTCTAAACAAAGTGAAACCCTGTCTCTAATAAAAACAGAAAAATTAGGTGGGTGTGGTGGTTTATGTCTGTAGTCCCATCTACTCAGGAAGCTGAGGCAAGAGGATCGCTTGAACTAAAAATGTCCACTGGACTTTCTAAAGATTTATCATTACTTTCGATTAATGTGAATGGTTTAACTTGTCCTCTAAAGAGGCATAGGTTGGCTGACTGGGTACAAAACTCAGGCCAGATATCTGCTCCATACAAGAAACTCACCTGAGCTTAAAAGATAATTTAGACTCAAGGTGAAGGGATGGTCATCTATATTCCAGGCAAATGGAAAACAGAAAAAAGCAGGTGTTGCAATCTTATTTGCAGATACAATAGGCTTTAAACCAACCAAAGTAAAGAAGGATAAAGACGTGCATTTCATATTTGTTAAAAGTACCACTCAATATGATGAGATTTCAATTATTAGTATTTATGCGCCCAACCAGACTACACCTCAATTTGTAAGAAAAACTCTAATAGACATGAGTAACGTGATTTCCTCCAGCTCCATAGTAGTTGGAGATTTCAATATTCCTTTAGCAGTGTTGGATAGATCCTCCAAAAAGAAGCTAAGTAAAGAAATTTTAAATTTAAACTTAACCATTCAACAACTGGATTTAACAGACATCTACAGAACATTTCATCCTAATAAAATTGAATACACATTCTTCTCA